>CM065395.1:2835000-2967500 GCA_033060915.1 Euryodendron excelsum
CTACATCGAAGAAGCACGTACTAGTCACGCCATCCCGTCGAGGACGGAGATGGTGGGCGACAAACCGGAGAGCTCCCATGTTTGGGACGAGCAAATGAAAGCCATGCAAGCCCAGATGGCTGGAGTTTTAGCCGCGGTAGAAGCCAAAGCCCCAAATGCAGTAGACACCCTCATTGGCCGAACAGCCTCACCGTTCACGCAGAACGTAATGGACTACCCACTCCCCCAGAAGTTCAAAATGCCGACTTTGGACTCTTTTGATGGATCTAAGGACCCGGTAGACCATTTGGAGACGTTCAGGGCGCTCATGCACCTGCAAGCAGTGCCGGATGAGATCATGTGCAGAGCATTTCCTGTCACACTGAAGGGTTCGGCGCGAACCTGGTTCAACAAGGTCAAACCAGCGACGGTCTCAACCTTCAAGGAACTTAGCAAGCTGTTTGTGAGCCACTACATTGGAGCCCAGCGGCAACGGAGGCCTGCGGCATACTTGCTGACGGTGAGGCAGAAGAAGGCTGAGACGCTGAGGAAGTATGTTGCGAGGTTCAACCAAGAGACGTTGGCCGTGGACGATGTCGATGACAAGGTGGCTGTCACGGCGTTCATGAGCGGCCTGAGAAGTGGGAAACTCCTCTTCTCCCTATCAAAAAGACCGGCCCAGGACATGGCAGAATTGATGCTCCAGGCTCAGAAGCACATGAACGCGGAGGACGCCATGAGCGCCAGGCGAGATAATGACGAAGGGGACGGTTCACGCTCCGAGAAGAAGCGAACGAGCGGAACATCGAACGACGAGAGGGAAAGTAAAACAAGCCGAAACACCAACCAGTCGAGGAACAGGGGCGAAGGGAGACGCGAGTACTACCGCGGCCTCGATCAAACGTTCACCCCTCTGACGACGAAGCTGAAGGATGTTCTGATGGAGATCAGAGATGACTCGGACCTGAGATGGCCCGAGCCTTTGAGGACACCTTCGGGAATGAGGAGCAAGAGGCGATACTGCCGCTTCCACCGTGACCATGGCCACGACACGGAGGACTGTATCGATTTGAAGCAGCAGATCGAAGATCTGATCAAACGGGGGAGGCTGAGCCGCTACGTGGCCAGTGGAGATCGAGCGCGGGCGGAGCGACGCAGCCCAGCAAGAACCGAAACAACCACCCAACCCATTGAAGAGATAAGGGTCATTGCCGGAGGATTCGCTGGAGGAGGAGAGTCCTCGTCGGCGAGAAAGAAACATGTCCGAGACATCCGGAACGAAGCAGAAGTAATGCTGGTCGGGACGGCCAGCAAGAAGATGAAGAACAAAGGTCCCGCGATCACGTTCACCGAAGAAGAGGCCACCGAGCTACACCAACCGCACGATGACCCCCTGGTCATCTCGGCGGTGATCTCCAACTTCAAAACTTGGAGAATCTTGGTCGACAGTGGGAGCTCGGCAGACATCCTGTTCCGAGGGGCCTTTGAGAAAATGAAGATCGGCCAGGAGAAGCTACAACCAGTCAACTGCCCGCTGGTCGGCTTCACCGGAGACCGGGTGGTCCCTCTCGGTTCCATTACCCTGCCAGTCACCCTTGGGGAAGAGCCACACCGGACGACGAGGATGGTACACTTCTTGGTGGTGGATTGCCCTTCCGCGTACAACGCCATAATTGGCCGAAACCGCCCTGAACCAGTTCAAGGCGGTCGCTTCCACGTATCATCTCCGAATCAAATTCCCGACCGACACTGGGGTCGGGTGTGCAAGGGGCGACCAAAAGGAAGCACGGGAGTGCTATGTGGCTTCCCTCAAAGGAGTGCCCAGCAAGGAGACCTTGGTGATCGAAGAGCTCGATCCGAGGGACGAAGAGGAAGTCAGAAGGGGAGAGCCGGCGGAGGAACTAGAAGAGGTCCTGGTCGGGCCACAGGGACAGGACAGAAAGGTGAGGATAGGGACCGCCGCCCCCGAAGAGTTGAAAGAGCAGCTGAGGGAGTTTCTGAGAAGTAACGCAGACGTGTTCGGCTGGTCTCACGAGAAGATGCTTGGTATTGACACACGAGTAGCGGCTCACTACTTGAACATCGACAATGAGGCCAGGCCGGTCAAGCAGAAGCGGAGGAATTTCGCACCGGACCGGAACGACGCGGTGGCTGAAGAGGTGGAGAAGCTGGTGCAGGCAAAGTTCGTCAGGGAAGCGCACTACCCTACTTGGCTCTCGAACGTTGTCATGGTAAAGAAGTCCAATGGGAAGTGGCGGATGTGCGTCGATTTCACCGACCTAAATAAAGCATGCCCCAAGGACAGTTTCCTACTACCGACCATCGATCTTCTCGTCGACTCCACGGCGGGGTATGAAATGCTAACGTTCATGGATGCTTTTTCAGGATATAACCAGATCCGAATGGCGGCGCGCGACCAGGAGCATACAGCTTTCATTACCGATAGGGGGCTCTATTGCTACAATGTTATGCCATTCGGGTTAAAGAATGCTGGGGCAACATATCAACGGCTGGTCAACCTCATGTTCAAATCCCAGATCGGGCGTAATGTGGAGGTTTATGTGGACGACATGTTGGTGAAGAGTAAGGAGGCCGCCCACCACCTGCGGGATCTGGAAGAGACGTTCCGAACGCTCCGCAAATACAGGATGAAGCTCAACCCCGACAAGTGCGCCTTCGGCGTCGCCTCGGGGAAGTTCCTGGGTTTCATGGTGTCACAAAGGGGCATTGAGGCCAACCCGGAGAAAATTCAAGCCATCATCGACATGCAGGCGCCCAAAACAACGAAAGACGTCCAGAGGCTGGCGGGACGTATCGCTGCCCTGAATAGGTTCATCTCTCGGTCCACGGACAAGTGCCTACCGTTCTTCAAGATCCTGCGCAAGGCGTTCGAGTGGAACGAGGAGTGTGAAGTAGCCTTTGGTCAACTCAAACAATACCTGAGCTCAGTCCCGTTGCTCAGCCGAACCGTCCCGGGGGAGGAGTTGTTTCTCTATTTGGCCGTGTCGGCGACAGCAGTGAGCTCAGCTCTGGTCCGAGAAGAAGGGGGAGTCCAACGGCCAGTCTACTACACCAGCCGTGCTTTGCATGGAGCAGAAGAACGGTATCCGAAGATGGAACTTATGGCCTTCGCACTTGTGACCTCAGCTCGGCGCCTAAGACCGTATTTTCAAGCTCACACGATTGTGGTACTTACCGACCAGCCCTTGAAGAGCGTCTTGCACAAACCCGAGACTTCAGGCCGATTGGTGAAATGGTCCGTCGAACTTAGTCAATTCGACATCCGTTACCGACCCCGACTGGCTGTCAAGGGGCAGGCTGCCGCGGATTTCATAGCGGAATTCACTAACCCGCCCCCGGCCACCCCCGACGCCGACCCCCCTGAGAGCCCCTGGGTCCTGAACGTTGACGGTTCTTCCACTAACGGTTCCGGCAGCGCCGGCGTGGTCCTCGTCACCCCCGACGACTACAAAATGGAGTATGCTCTCCGCTTCAAGTTTCCTGCCACCAACAACGTCGCCGAATACGAAGCACTCATCGCCGGCCTCCGAATGGCTCGGCGAATGGGGGCTGAGCAAATAGTGGTCCGAAGCGACTCTCAGCTCGTGGTGGAGCAAGTTCAGGGAGAGTACTAAGCAAGAGAAGACAACATGAAGCAATACTGCCAAGTGGCGAAGAGCTTGGCCAGAAGATTCCCTAAGGTCCTACTGGAGCGCGTACCGAGACTGCAAAACGAGGAGGCAGACCGGCTAGCCAGAATTGCCTCGTCCGAGGAGCCCGACCCGAGAGTCCCGTTCGAGATCCTTAATTCACCGAGCATCCAGAGCCCAGAGGTTGACCAGATCGAGCCAGAATCCTCCTGGATGAGCCCAATCAAGAACTACTTGGAGAGCGGATCCCTGCCTGAGGACCGGAACGAAACGAGGCGAGGCGGGTTCAGTACCGCTCGAGTAGGTACCACATACAGGGCGGGGTACTGTACAAAAGGGGGCACACCATGCCGCTGCTCCGATGCGCCAATGCGGAAGAAGCAGACTACATAATGCGGGAGGTCCACGAAGGAGTGTGTGGAAACCACTCTGGTGGTCGTTCCCTCGCCAAGAAGATATTGCGAACGGCCTATTATTGGCCCACCATGGAAAGAGACGCCCAGGAATTCGTCAAGAGATGTGATAAGTGCCAACGGTTCGCCAACATCCCGAGACAGCCACCTCAAGAATTGACCCCAATCCAGACTCCTTGGCCTTTCGCCTAATGGGGGATTGATATTGTGGGCCCATTACCACTCGGCAAAGGACAGACGAAATTTGCCGTGGTGGCAATCGACTACTTCACGAAGTGGGAGGAGGCAGAAGCCCTCCCGACGATTACCGAGGAGAAGATGCAAAAGTTCCTATGGCAGAATATTGTGTGCAGATTCAGAATCCCCAAGGTCGTCATAATGGACAACGGGAAGCAGTTCGAGGGCAGACGGTTCAACAAATTATGCGCCGACCTGGGGATAAGTCACCACGCCTCGTCCCCCGAGCACCCCCAGGCGAACGGCCAAGTTGAAGTCACCAACAGATCGCTTTTGAAGATCCTCAAGACGAAGTTGGAGAAGGCCAAGGGCTTGTGGGCAGAAGAGCTCCATAACATCTTATGGGCCTACAGAACGACGGAGAGAGTGTCTACGGGTCAGACGCCGTTCTCACTCACCTTCGGCGCTGAAGCTGTCATCCCAGTAGAGATCGGTCTCCCCAGCCCCAGAACAGTGCAATTCGACCTCGCCACCAACGGCGAGGCCATGAATGTGGACTTGGATCTGTTGGAGGAACGACGGCTACAGACAGCTGTGAGAATAGCGTCCTACCAGCAGAGGATGCGCCAGTACCACAACTCTAGGGTTCGACCAAAAGACTTCGCGACCGGGGACCTTGTATTGAAGAGAGTCAACCAATCTACCAAGGATCCCAGAGAAGGAAAGCTCGGACCTAATTGGGAAGGACCCTACCAGGTTATCGGCAGTACTAGGAAGGGCACCTACAGGCTAAAAAACTCGGAAGGGAAGGAGCTTCCACACCCGTGGCACGCAGAACATCTAAGGAAGTACTACTCTTGAAAGGCTCCTACTTGTAATCCCCCTGAATCTCAATAAAAGCGACTGTTCAACAAATTGTTCACATGAATCGACTTTGAATTTATCTACTCGCGGGGAATCAAAATAGAATCTGCTCAGCCAAGCGCCGAGCAGAGCCAGAAGGCCTTCAGTGGCAATGGCACAGAAGCAGAATCTGCTCGGCCAAGCGCCGAGCAGAGCCAGAAGGCCTTAAGTGGCAATGGCACAGAAGTAAAATCTGCTCGGCCAAGCGCCGAGCAGAGCCAGAAGGCCTTAAGTGGCAATGGCACAGAAGTAGAATCTGCTCGGCCAAGCGCCGAGCAGAGCCAGAGGGCCTTAAGTGCCAATGGCGCAGAAATAGAATCTGCTCGGCCAAGCGCCGAGCAGAGCCAGAGGGCCTTAAGTGGCAATGGCGCAGAAATAGAATCTGCTCGGCCAAGCGCCGAGCAGAGCCAGAGGGCCTTAAGTGGCAATGGCGCAGAAATAGAATCTGCTCGGCCAAGCGCTGAGCAGAGCCAGAGGGCTTTAAGTGGCAATGGCACAGAAGTAGAATCTGCTTGAGCAGAGCTAGAAGGCCTTAAGTGGCAATAGAGCAGAACTAGCATCTGCTCGGCCAAGCGCCGAGCAGATCCAGGGGGCCTTAATTGGCTAGGGCATAGAACTTGAATCTGCTCGGCCAAGTGCAGAGCAGATCCAGAGGGCCTCGAGTGGCCATGGCATAAGTGGAATCCCTTCGGCTATAAACGCCGGTTAATTCATCTTTGGTACGTACAAGCATTCTACAAACCATTCCAATCAAACGATCAACAAACATAACTGACACAGAATGTATGAAAACAAACCCATTCCATTAGTGAAAAAACGAATACAGTTTCAAAAAAAAAAAAAAAAAAAAAAAAACGAGAATGAACAACAAAAGATGCCCATGCGAAAGGCGAGCTCCGGCAGACGAGGGCCCAAGCCATCTTCAAGCTTGAGCACGGTCCCCAATTTGTCCCTCAGTGGCTTCCGGCCGGTCACCGACCTGGTCACCAGCAGCGGCTTCTGGTTGAACCTCAGTGGCTTGGCCCTCTCCAGCAGTATCCGCTCCGGCCCCTTCCTCGACCACTTGGCCAGTAGCACCCTGACCATCCACAGGTGCGAGGTCATTGAGAGGATCCAGGCTCGAGAAGTCTGACTCGGGATACTTCTTGGATGCCTGATTCCGAGCCGACTCGAAGCCCATTTGAAAGGTGGGTTCCAGCAAGGCCTGGAAGTCGTCCCCTTTCTTAAATTCCTCAACGGCTTCGGCCATTGCCCTCTTGAGCTCTTCGCCGTGAGCTGCTACAGCTCTTTCCAGATCATGCCTCTTCGCCTCTTCGGCCGTGAAGCTCAGGAGTAGCTTGTTGGCCTGCCTGGCGAGCCTTTCATTATCGGCCCGAGCCGACTGGAGCTCCTCCACAGCAGAATCCCTCTCGGCCCTAGAAGCCGAGACGTCGCCCTTCAGCCACTGAACCTCTTGGACGAGCGCCGAGCTGGCCGCCTTCTCCTCCTGGAGAGCCTTTTCCGAGCCCCCTAGGCGATGACCCAAAGCCATAACCCTGGCAAGAGACTGAAATCCGAGGGGTTAGAACTTGTATCACAGGAAAAGTAACGAAGAGCAGAGCGTTAACCACACGGGAGCACACCTTGAACAGGTCGTGGTTGGCGTCCCTGACCAAACGGGAGTTGGGATGCTTCGACAACCTCGTGATGTCTGTAGGTCTCACCGCCTCTGCCGCCCTCTCCCAGGCCACGTCCGAGTTATCGATGACGTTCGCGGGGGCAGAGGCTGTCGGACCAGCACGGGCCTGGGGGTCTGCTGCAGTGGCGGCGCCTCGCCTCGGCTGCGATCCCTCGGAATGCCTCGGAGGTCTGATAGCAACTGAAACCTGGCCCCTCCCCTTCTGGGGTGACGCCTTCTTCGATGGAGGAGGGGGAGGAGGGAGTTCTTCAGCGACCTCGGCCGTCTTCTGGCGCTTCGACCCCTACACGCCGGCTGCCGCGGCTGCCCTCTTCCGGGCCAGGAAGTTGATGTCAAAACTCATCGTGTCCTGCTCGGCCGCTGGCTGGAGTTCTTGACAACCGGGCTGAACCGCTGTAGTATCAACCTGAGCAGCCGCAGCGACCGGGCGATCTGCAAAGGATGACCAGAAATGTCAGAGAACGGTCGCCATAACGAAAGTAAAAATGTACTCACTCCTCTCACGTTCAGCGGCCAAGGCCTCTCAGCTCGGTTCGGGCCCCAAGAGATATAGGGCGAGCGCCTCGATAGTCACCAAGTCCTTGGCGTTACAAAACTCGTACTCTTTGACTGCCTCTACCGCCGCCTTGTGCTCGGCAGACAGAAGAGGCTTTACCCGACCTGACACTCGTAAGGCACCTAAGTCAGAACAGGCGACACATGCAAAAAACATCGGGCAAAAGGGGAGGAAGAAGACACGGAGTAAGGATCATACCCTTCTTGCTCAGGTAACCCCATTGCCTGGGGATCCGAGCGGAGAAATCTGTCTCCCAGGGGCAGAACTCCCAGCCCTCTCCGCTAATGAAGAAGAACCGGTCCTTCCAGTTCTTGTGTGAAGAAGGAAGCTCGCCAACCAGATCGAGCCCGGTCAACCGACCTGAGAAGTACCAGTATCCCTTCCCGCGCTCGGCCGGCCTATAACAATGCGAGAACTCCTCTGGCGTCACGTCCCTCCCATGGACGATTTGCCAGAGGATCATACAACTCGCCATGATCCGCCAGGCGTTCGGCGGGAGCTGTCCTGGGGCGAGGCGCAACCTCTGCAGAATCTCTCTGACCGGCCGAGGGAACGGTACACGAAGGCCGCCAGCTAGAGCGCCCTCGAAGATCGCTATCTCCCCCTCCCTGGGCGAGCACGCCCGGTCCCTAGAGCCAGGGACCCTACACCTTACCCCTTTCGGGATCTGGTACGCTCGCCGAAGGGCGACGACCTTCTCCCTGTCAAGAGAGGAGGCGACCCTCTCCGCACCGTACCCGGGGCCATCCTCTCCCTCCCCCTCGCTGGATTCGACCTCCACGGCTCGGGCAGCAACCTCAGCGGGTTGGTCCCGTTCCTCCCCGACTCCAGAGTAAGCGGCCCCGACTCCTTGGGACCCCCCGGAGTCCCCCACAGAGGCCTCTTCCTGGGTCCGGCGCCTCTCGACTCGATACCCACTGGAACCCGTCTCTTCCGTGTCTGAACTAACCCCCTCCGGGTTCGACATGGTCCCGAGAGGTGCACAGCCCTCAGTCCTATTGAACACCGGCCTAAACAACTCACGCAAATCCCCAAGAACAGATTCTAAGAACTCCGCCTTGTCAACAAACCCCGACAGGTCTGGAATCTGACCTCTCCCCTCAAACACGGACACACAGCGGGTAATAAGCCAGTACATACATTCAGAGGGCGAAGCTTACCGCGTTCTGAAGCACCAGCGACGATTTTCGAAGCAAACCGGCGGTGAAACTAGGAGGATGGCACCTCTTGGCCGGCCGGAGATGACGAAGACGACGGTGGAGGCGTAGACAGCGACGACGGCAAAGTGAGTTAGGTTTTTCTCTCTCTCTCTCTCCTTCTCTGCGTATTTGGTAAAAAACAATGAGGCCGAAATTGGGGGCAACCGCCTTACAAAATTCCCCCCACACCTTTGAAATCAACGGCCCAGATGACCCTCGGTGATGGGACATCAACGGTCGAGATGCGACACGGCTTTTCGACTTCTGACTGCTAATCCCTGGCCGCCACGTGGGGGCAGGCGAAACGACGGGACAGCGCCTGCCATAATTACGCCGCCCCCCCTATAAATGCGCTCCGCGTTCCGCGGTCGGACCGACCGACGGAATTCCTCTGACCAAAAACAGATGGCCAGATGAATTGGGGGCATCTGGTGACGGGGATTTCCCAACCAGACCGGAGGCCCGTCTCGTACCGCCTAGTCGTATCCCGACCAAGTCTCCACTCCATCCGTCCACGAACTTCCTGATCTGAAGGGTCGCTCGCAACGGTCCCCTGATCGGGTCGGCGCCCGACCGTGTCCGCGGGGCCTACTTCTGACACCGGCCACTCTAGACTGCATCAGGGACGTGGATGTGGCATGTACCTGCAACAACCGCCACGCCCCTGACACCGCTCTGAGCACATGCCACCCTGGAGTGTGAAGATGGCGCTCTTGAGTGCTCTGACATAGTTCTGACCTTCCAACTAGAAGCCACCACGTGGAAGGACCACCTACCTCCACTATGCAAGCATACAAGGAAAAACTTCGGCCCCTAAAAAAAAAGGTATGCATACACAGTCACCCCCTGGGATCTCTCCTTCTCTCCCACATCGGAATTGCCTAGAATCTAATTTTGCACACCGGAGGGCCATTGGCTCCCATCACACCGGTGGGTTTTGGTGCAGGAGATCACCGTCCGACCATTGTGCTGTTCACCCCGGACCTGGGGGCAAGCCCGCACGAGATAGCTGCATCATCATCTTCTATTGTAATTCATTCAATTTAGTACAATACAAAGATTATTCTCTCTCCCTCCTACTGATATTCTAACATCCACCGTATGCACCGAAACACCACCTCAGCGAAATCTCTCTCCCACTTAAAAGGCAGTGGCCGCCCACTGTGAAACCCATTAACTCTCTAAACACTCGTACCCTTGAGCCATCGTTCTCTAAGCCTCTCACTGTTTCTCTACAATGGACTCTGATTTCACCCCTCTCTCTCTCTCTAACCCTTACTTTCTCTCTCTACGATAAAAAGACTCACTCTCACAAGCATACGCATTTATGCTCTCTCCATGGCCCAAACAATGGAAGAACATCAACCCCCTTCCCTTATATGCTCCTTTCTTTCCCTCTCTTCCTTGCCTCCACAGTAAACCCACTTCCTCTTGGTGCAAGTGGTCTTGGTTGTGATTGGTGGTGGCCATCGTATAGTGAGTTGTGGTTAGAGCTTTGGCTTAGATAGCTAAAAGGAGGGAGAGATTTAGCAAGGCCCCCCGCCATGGTGGGTTGCGAGAGATGATGTTGTGGAAGGAGGGAGAGAGATGATGTTTTGGATGGTGGGAGACATAGAGAGAGAGAGAGTCTAGCTATCTAAGCCACTGTTCAGGCTTAGCACTGTTGAGTTTCTCCATTGGTGGCTCCATGGTTAAGAGACAGCAATATGGAGTAGAAGGTTATGGCGACGCCATGGTGGTCAGCTGGCTGTGGTTTCATCATGGTTGTGGCCGCGATTGGTTCGAGTAGTGGGGTGTATGAGAGAGAGAGAGAGAGAGAGAGAGAGAGAGAGTGGAGGTGGAGGTGGGTCTTTGGCCGTAAAGGAAGACATGAAAGAAAAATGGTGGCTTGTGGCCATGGGTGTCTCGCAGAAAGCTCACACGAAAGGAGCATTTAATGCCCTCCAGTCTTTACAAACAAAACACCTGCACTCACAACAGTTTGATAATTTGAACCAATGGCCGAGTTTGTTGAAGCTTTTGATCTAAGAGCTTGAGGGAGATCTCAGCTACCAACTGATGTTGATAGTTGTGGGCCGGATGTTTGAAGTTGAAGGATGAACTGAAACTTAATCAAAGCCATTGACTTAAAATAAAAATAAATTGTAGTACTTAGATCTAATTGTATCGCTGGGACATTTTGAAAAAGTCTGCTCTGAAATGTAATATAGTTTTTTACATGGTTGCAGTGCAGTAAAGGTTACTGTTTCTGTCTAGTGATTAAATTACCAGTTTCTGTCTTTGTCTTTTAAGTTACTAGTTTTTCCTCTTAAAAATTTATAAATGCCTCTTATATTTTTATCTCTCAATCTGCCCCTTTGAAAATTTATAAGTGTCCCAGTATTTTTAAAAACTTTACTTAACCTATGATTTTAGAAATATCACTCAACAAATGCCCCTTTGAAAATTTATGAATATTCCCTTAAAACTTAGTTTGCTCCAAATTCCCCTTTATATATTATTAGAAATGGAGGCACACTGTGCTTTACTAACCTCCCTAACTCTACTAATTCACTAACTAAAAAACATCATGTGTGTCATTACACCTACTAACTGAATTTAGTATTCAATTTTACATTTTTAACCTTTTAAATTATTGAACAATAACATACATCAAACCCATTGTGTGAGTATTTTTAGAAGTCATAATTGTGACAGGCTTCAACAAATAGGCTTCAACAAACTGAAGTGTTAGCTTTATAATAGTATAGATATATGTAAGTTCATAATTATATAACTATACAAAATTCAAGTGCCAATGATTAAATTATTACAATTTTTTTATATAAAAAACTCCACCACAACGAGTGTAGTGGCAATTATAGAACTATAAGCCAAAATAGAGTGTGTTAGGATTTGAAATGAAAGTACCACAAACCATCATATCATTCTATAAAAATTTTATAAATTTTTTTTGATTGTATATCATTACTTTCGAAAAAAATTTCTACATTGTGTTTAGTTGTTGGTCCATCTGAATAAGTTTTTTTTGACTTTGCCACTGATAGTTAGGATAGCATCTTGTCTTAGGAGACAATTTTAAATTTTAAATTCAATACTCTTGATGATTATGATCTATACGATTATGTAACTCTAGCATGTTGGTTCGTTGTACCACATCAATGCATCTTTGCATATTTCTTGCGCCATACTATAAAGAGTAATGCTAGAGCTCTTGATTTTTTTTACTGGATTTTCATGAAAATCTAGTTAAGAAAAAAAGGCAATAATTGTAGCATTTTTTTTTACCATAAATGGGGTACTTAACTTTACTTTTGATTAGAGCAAAAATCACACGACCTCTAGTAATTCAAAATAAACACATAACTAACTCCTTGTACTTTGAATTTATCTATAAAAATTTAAAATAAACACAACTAACTTCCTGTGGTTTGGATTTAATTGTAAAATAGATTGAAACCATTAGAAATAACTATAATTATGTCATAGGAGTATTTTTACCATTCTATTTGCCCAAAATGGACCATCAAAGACTATTTTGCTTTTTTTTTTGTTAAAATAAAGGGTTTAACTTTGCATGAGCTTTTTTGTCATTTCACTTAATCTCCTTGATCTCGTCTATTTTGCAAATAAATCTAAATAACAGCATGATTTACATGACATGTTGAGCCACGTGAAGATCATGTAATTTTTACTCAAGTCATGAGGGGTAAAATATAATTATCCCGTTATAAATTCCACAGGAAGTTTTAAGCTCAGCCATTCCTCTATCCTTCCTCTGTTGGTTAGCAACTGTGGCCATCAGAGGCCAACCAAAGGACTGTCCTAATCCGCGCAGGACCTCTCCATTTCCAAAGCCTAACTCCAGCTTTTTCCTTGAACTCCTCTCTAGTCTCTCCCTCTGCATCAGGGCCTTACGGGATGAGTTGGAGCTAAACTTCCCATTAGCCTCCCATACAACAATTCTACTGCTCTGAATTGTCATATTGTGATGATCAAAATTTTTTTAAAGAAACTTTGTGAACACCATCATATTCTACGACCTCCTCCAAGGGAAATCTATGAAATTTAATTACCTTTTCAGTTCTATTTTCATTTGAATGCAGGTTCTTAGTTTACCATACGGACGTAAAAATAAAGAGAGCTAAGCGTAAAAAAGGAAAAGAATCAGTATGTACATTGAAAGGCCAACAGGGAAAAAGAACGTCAGGGGCATTCCGAGAATTGAACTCGGGACCTCTCGCACCCTAAGCGAGAATCATACCACTAGACCAAATGCCCTAGTTGCTTTTGCCACATGTACATTATTATATATATAAATATACATATACATATTTATGGGCACTTTCTTCATTTCATATCAATTCCTACATGAAATTACTGATTATAATGAACTAATTAATAGGCCCAATTATTGCATTATGAACACATTGGATGTGACCATGATGGCCATTCAAGCATAATTAAACTTGTTAGGCAAAAAGAAATCTATTGAAAATACGTGGTGGTACCAAAAAAAACACAAAATTGAATGGCTAAAGTTTATGTTATCGGTTGGAAAATTTGATGTGTAATGTCCGGTCCCTCGTTATACCTGTTGATAGGTACTTTGTTATGTTTGTGCTTAGGCTTCCTATTCAATTGAGCCTGTTCACCTCTCAAGTGAAAAGTGAGGTCACAAAACTTTTGTTTTGAGATGCTGTGATTTCAAATCTTGTTATTTGTGTTTGGTCCCCCGTTATGTTTGTATTTTGGTATTTTATATACAAGTATTGTAGCAACCACTCATATTTCTGATTAAAACTTCCTTTTTAACTTCTGAATTCCTTTTAAATATGAATAGTATTCTCATTATTGTCCTTAACCTAGCATTTGAGCTTCATTTCCAGGTATAGATATGCACTTGCCAGGGGTGTAGTATTGATATTGAAACTGCTCATAATCGCAGTGCAAATGTTCTTTAATAATTTATCATCTATAGGCTTAACACAATATGATTTTGTTTAAAAGATTTCATTCGGGACATTTTGGTGCATTCCATGAATTATCAGACACTGTGTTTGCAACGTGCACACTGCTTAGCCCCCAAGAAAAAATTTCAGAGCCCATCATTTCTATAATGTGATATAAATTATTGAGCCTATTTTGTCAGAACTTATACTTAACAAAAAAAAAAACTTCAATATATTAGCAACACCCAAATTCCAGAAGTAGTCTCATTATTTTTCATGTTGAACGGCAAGAGTGATCATAGGATGAAAAAGAAGCTAAACTACTAAAATAAAACACCCTAGCACACAAGCCATCAAGTCGTTGTAGTATAGTGGTAAGTATTCCCGCCTGTCACGCGGGTGACCCGGGTTCGATCCCCGGCAACGGCGTTCTTTTTTCATTTTTTGGCATTTTATTTTCAATGTGTGGAGGTTATGGTAGCCATTGTTGTCAAGGTGATCGCAACGTTAACGTAAGATGCTGTTGTTGTTTTAGGCATTTCGTGGAACATTAGCCTATCGAGGATTTAGGAGTTTCTTGTCATTCTAGTTAGTGAGAGTAAGCTCTTAGAAATTTTGGCACGGCTCATTTCATAGAATTACGAAACTAATTTGATGGTAAAGAACTTTTAGATGGATTTATCCAAAATGAGTCTTGACCATGATTCCTTGATTTTGCTGGGGGAAATCCTGAGCTTGGGTTTCTTACGAGGTTATGACACTCTATTGAGCTAAGCAAAGTTGAACTGGTTTAGCCAGCTTGGGACTTTGTATATGAGAAAAGATTATATATCTGGGTAATCAATGGAGTTATGGATTTGGCAATGCTCATGGGATTCAAAGTTGTTGGGACAGTGTTTGGAGGCCACTTACAATCTTACATAATATTGGGTAGGAAATCTCGAGAACTACGATGAGCTGGCTGGATAATAAGGATCTTGTAATTATTACTTTCACTAAGATGGTTGCATTGCATCTGATAGATAGGGATAAAATAGAGGAAGAGTATACCGATATTGCGATTACCAACCTTGATTTGACCGAAGAGAACCATAAAACTCTCCAAAAACAATGTTTAAAGCAGTTAATGCTGCAATAAGTAATTGGTGCTTGCTCCATTAGTAACTTAGTGCTTCTCAGGCAAGTGCACTTTTGAGGTGTTATTGCAGTATAAAAATGGGTGATTACGAGAGGTTTTTGTGCATTGCAGTAGAGAAATGGAGGCTCCAATGAAGTTCATCCTCCTTCTGAGCTTGCTTGTGATCCTTGGCATTGGAGGGCTCGAAAGGGCTGATGGGGCAGGGGCCTGTGGGAAGTCTTCTCCAGAGAATGAGGCTATGAAGTTGGCCCCTTGTGCAATGGCAGCGCAAGACGAGAAAGCCAATGTTCCTGACAGTTGCTGCCTGCAGGTGAAGAAACTAGGCCAAAACCTAAGCTGCCTCTGTGCCGTCATGCTTTCTGACACTGCCAAGAGTTCCGGCATCAAGCCAGAAGTTGCCATGACCATCCCCAAGCGTTGCAACATTGCCGATCGCCCAGTTGGTTACAAGTGTGGACGTAAGTTTTCTTCATTAAACCCATTATTAAGATTTGTCTCTCTCTTTTCTGAATCTGTTCAATTCTTGTTTTGCAGCTTATACACTGCCTTGAAGGGCTACAATAAAGTATTTGAGGGCCATGGAGTAGGCGCAAGGTGCTTAGAAAAAGCTAGCAGCTGATTGTACAATAGTAAGTATGTTGCTTTAGCCAATAAAAGCTGCCAGTTTGTATGTATCCATCACAAAAATTATGTATGTAATATCAGTGTGAGGCTGTGTTGGGTTGTTCCCAACCTTCTATCACTCATTAAATGCGTTCTTTACTCAAACCATAGTTCAGAAAACACAGCACAAAAATCAATAAAGGAACCCCAAAAAAAAAAACTACCAAGACAGCTTAACGAAGCAATAATTGCATAACAAAAGTATAACATCGACCCATATTTAAAAAATATGACAGCTTGGTGCACAAGGCTCATAGTCAAGAATATTTTTGTATTTTGAATCCACGCTCGGGTCACAACGGAACAGCCTTACCATCAAACCCCGTTAAATTCTACCAAAATGTGGCTGCAGAGACTGTCTTTTCCCTTCAATAATCGTAAAGCAATCGAAACTTGAACGATGACTGATAGACAATAGTGGATCCACACATTCCTCGATGAGGTGTGTTTTCATCAGTTGGTGTGTTTGGAATAGCAAATAACCTCGACTTAAAAGATCTAAAGCTCAGGCATGAAATATCAAACGTTGGACATATTACAAGATACTGTGCTTCTTGACAGTTCCTGTGGTCACAACCCCAATTCAAGAGGAGATGTAACATTTGGTAACAGACAAACCATCGCTACAGATCGCAGGACAATCATGCTGCTTGGGTCATAGTCCATTCCAACAGCTTATTTAAAAGTTTATACCATATTGCACATCAATGACAACTGAGTGATTGGTTTCATGAATAAGAATTCCAATTTTTTGACTTAATGTTTGAGTTTGAATTTTCATAACTGTCTGGTGTGAGATTAAATCTACTCTTTAACATCCAGAATATGAGGTGAGATATAAGTTTCAACTCCAACATGAGTGCAATAGAGTCTCTCATAGATGGTTGTATGTTGGTGAATGGCGAGGTTTCCTGCCGGATGTGAAAAATAACTTATCTGCACATCCATTCAAATACCAAAAAACAAAAAACAAACCCAGAAGTGTGAGGAGGGACGAAGCGTTTATGGATGAAAAAATTTTCTATCTACCAAACATAACATGCCCTGATCAGGCTGGTCCTAATACACCCCAACATCCAAAACTCTCCAAAAAGAAAGCATAAGTTTGTCATGTTTTGGTTTTCAATGTTGTTTATGCTTGTCCATGTTAAAGATGCACACACTGCTCATAAGGTGAACGTATAATGTAGTCAAACTAATTACAGCCCTAAACTTCAGTAGTTGAGAGGAGAGATTTCCAAGAATTTGGAAGTAAAAGGAGTACTTCTCTGCAACACATTCATTGACAGCTATCATACCGGTAGAGATGAAGCATACACAGAAAATACTTAAGGTGATCACTCCATGTTCAGAGTTAACCATGGATCTAAATTTCATTTTGATATGTTATTTCGATTATGTGTTTCAATCTGAACACTAGAATTCATTGTTCTACTAATGTTTTGTTTTGTTTCGGTCTCTACGAAAATGAAACGTAGAGAATTTTGTCTCTACAAAAATGAAACGTAGAGAATGAAACATTTTAGCCGTTTCGACAAAAACAAATGAAACTTCTGTTCCTTGAAGTTATCCAACCAAAAGCAAAAAATGATGGTATAAAAAGAGGTCACATTAAGACATCACATTCACCATCTATTACAGTAGCAAGAGGAAAAAACGGAAAGAACAAAAAACAGTACATACAATATAACTATGATGGCTTTAGAAGTTTAGTTGCAGGAAGCAACAAATGGCTGTCTGCAATGAACTGCTGTATCCATCTAACATTTATCTTACATACATACATATATATATATATATATATAAGGTAGGATAAACTGTAATCCTATGTATATGACTTCCTGCAAACAAAAATAATAAAAAGAGTAACAGTTAGATCAAATCAATTTAGAGCAAATAGCAGCAAAAATAAGGCGATATATGGAGGAAGTTACAATGGAAAGCAAAAGCAATATGCAACACTACTCCCAAAATACCTAAGTTGAGTATATGGAAAATTCACTTGCCATTGGCGCGGTGAGCTCTCAGTAATATAGAGACCCTGCAAAAGCAAATATTTGACGAACAAAGGTGTTATTACAGTGCAGATCCTGGCAATACCATTTTCTCATACACTTTCGAAACAGGAACAGGATCCTACCTTGCCACCAATTTCCTCTTGAAGCACTGCCGGAATCGTCTTCTCCTCCGTCTTTGTTGAACTGATGAGATCAGAAAACATGTTAGCATATCGTTGAATTCGCAAAGATAGGAGCCCCAAAGTCTGAATCACATTGATTGTTTTACTTTGTAACTCTGATGTATTGTCTTGGAGTGAACTTTTGCAAAATATTATTGTGCTTCTTTAGTTGCATCAAAGATGCAAGAACTATTTCAACAAGTGTGCTCTAAGCGCTTTGTGAAGAACTCGTTTAAATATGATAGCATTCACTCACCGAGGAGTACCCAGAGCCTTGGCTATTCTGAGGATGAGAATAGATGTCTTGACCACCATAGTATATCGATGAGCTGAGGTGACACGGTTGTACTCTTTGTTCCTGATAAAATGGATTCGTTTCCTTGTTAGGTACGCTCTGATTTTCGCCTTCACTGCTCTGAGGGATAGTGCCTAAAAAGAGATAAGAATTAGCAATAACTCTAGGCGCAGAATCCATAAACCCACCCCCCAAAAGAAAAAAAAAACTCAAAAAGGTTATGCGACGAACCAAATTTTTCAAAAAATTGCGAAAGAAACAGATCTCAGGCAAAGCCGCGAGTCCAGGTTGCAACCTAAAGTGATTAGTGCAACCAGGCAACTTTAATCCAGTGGACAAGTTGGAAACCTTTTTTAATAGGATTTTTTTTTCTCTCACTTGAAAAAGGAACTACTTTGTTTGTCTCACTTAAAAGGGAACTACTTTGTTAGGATTAAAGCTTTTCAAACAGAGTAAGCTATCTATGGGTTTGAATTATTTCTTCTAAATCTGCCTAATTAAGAAAAATGAGTAATGGGAGTTAATCTTCATAATGCCCAATAATGGCTTTAGAAAATTACTACAGATAATCATAAATGATCGAAGGCTACATGGGAAGATTTGCTTCAATTATAAAAAGAGACCCTCTCTCTCTCTCTCTCTCTCTCTCTCTCTCTCTCTCTCCAAGTTTAGCATATATATATATATATATATATATCATCCAAAAAAGACAATCAAAACCAAATACATGTCTACAACAGCACTATCAATCATCCAGATGCCACGGTATTTGAATGAAAATGGAGATTTAACATGCAAAGAAAAAAAAGGAAGGCATAATTGAAGTATCATTTTATTGGCAAACAAAAATATACCCCTCAAACAGGATAATTCAAATTACAACTAAAATTACAGACTCCAAGTTTAATCTCTTCACAAACCTTGAGCTCCAGGTTTGGTGCTCCAAACCTGACTTGCAGAGTCTTGCTTCTTCTCAACTGGCTCAGAGTGCAGAGACTCCCTCCCCATCACCTATAACAATATGAATGAAAGCAATTTACGAGCTTTCTTACAATAAACAAATCAGAATAGAAAATTTCAAGAATTTAACCCAATCAAGTCATAAACAAACAAGCCACGTTCAAAATATATCGGGTTGATACCGAATTTGCAGGTTCATTCAAACCTAGTAAATACCACCATTCACATAGACAAGCACAATCTCACTCCATCCATCACAGACTATTTATTTATGTTTTTTTTAATTGAACCCATATAAGTTCTAATTGCAAGTTTTTATTTTGATTTCCTAACTCTTCTCTTCACAGACTGAAAAATCTCAAAATGAGTAAACCTCTCCATTACCCAATTGGGTCTTTTCAAACCCACGTAGTATATTCATTTGTTTATAGCTCGCCTTCACCTTCCCATTAAAAATTCACAACATGCACTTGATACATAACCTTTTTTTTTTTGGCTGGTTTGATACATAAACATTTAACATCACAAGATAAGTCTTCAAAACCATGAAAATTATATCATTAACAGAACTAAGCGAGTGCTCCGAAACACACAGCAATACTGCAAAATGCACAAACCCCAGTGACAAAAAAATTGAAATTGACTCGGATAACTCGTCCAATATCCACAATCAACACAATTCAAGTGGTAGGAAAAGGGAATGAATACCTTCGACGAAGGCGCAAAGATAGACCCGAAAATTCCCGAAGATGATGAACCACAGGACTCCTTCGAGCCAAAAAGATCAGAAGTGAAGGAGGAGGAAGATGAAGAAGAACCCATTTGCTTCTTCCCGTCCATATTTCTCTCTCTCTAAAACTCTCTATGTATAACCAATAAATAATGAGAGTACTTGGAGAGAGAGAGAGAGAGAGAGAGAGAGAGAGAGAGAGAGAGAGAGAGAATCTAATATATAGAATAACCACCGTCAAAGAAAACTCAGAAAGAACGAAACGGCCGACAGAGTTGCAGAGAAACAAACATAAAGTGCAGAGGAAAACAAAGAAAAAAAGGGGATCAGAAACGGAAAGAGAGAGAGATACACGTGAAAAATCGCTGATGTGTGGGTTTGCGAGGGAGAGAGGGGGAAGAAAAATGTAACCGTCGCTCACCAATTTATAGCCCAAAGCCTAAAGAGAACGGCACTCCCGATGCCGTCCATTTGCCGTCAATCAAAAACACATACAGTCTCTCTCTTCCTCTCTCTCTCTCTCTCTCTCTCTCTCTCTCTCTCTCCGCACAATTATACATATATAATTATATATGTCTGTAGTTTCTTTCTATATTATTTTGAACTTCTTTCGCCGACGATCTCTCATTCTCTCTCATCTTTTTGTCTTTTCTTCGTCAGTTTCTGTTACTAGGTGTTTTTTCCTCCTCCGGAGTTCTACCCGTCGAAAATCTAATAATTTTGTGCCACGTGGGACAATCGCTTATTGCAATTGTGGGACCACCATTCTCTCTTCCATCCTTTTACTGCCACGAATACCTAAGTGGATAATAACAACCCTACCCTCCCTTCCGAGGAATTTTCCAGTGACGTCACGCTCCGTAAGTATATGTACGTGGCGCGTTTACTGTGTTTTTTTTTTTTTTTTTTTTGTGAAGATCCATGTCAGAACATCCCTAAACATGTGAAATATCAAAGTGAGAGATATTTGGCATCTATGCATTTAATAAGTATGCATAATTAATTAAATTTGTTATAAATTTTAATATAGGAGTATAGTTATTAAAATTAAATTGAATTAATTGATTTAATCAGGTGAATCAAGAGTCATACTTTGAACCGATTCGATTTAATTAAAATACTGAAATACATAAAATCAAATTGAATTGGGAGAGTCGGTTGGTATTTTAAAACACAATAAACTGATCGTTGTTTAGAGAATAGGACGATTTTGAGAAAAAGTCAAAATAGCAAAAATCTCAATCGTTGATAATTTTTTTAACTATTATTTTTATTATTTATTTATTATATAACTGGTTGAATCATAGTTGAACCGGTGATTATTAGGCCGATATTTTGACCGGTTCACATACCGGTTCGGTTATGATAACTATGCATAAGAGTTTAATTTTATGAATAAAATACTATATTTTAAGTTGTAAATGTCATTTTACCTTAAAAAACAAAAAAATATTGGAAAAATATAAAATCTAGCTCTGTCCAAGTGTCCTTAGACATGAGAATTAAATGAATCTGACACTTAGACAAGTACTCACTCCTTATACCCGTACTTGAGTCCAAATAACATAAGTGAAGATTATAGGCATCAATATAGCTGAATTTAAAATGTTATCTTTTTATATATATTTTTTTTAGAATTTTTCACTAGATAATAACGTGACAGTTATAATTTTGTATTTAAACAGCATTTGATGGATTATTTATCTTAAATTGATAAATTCAAAACTCAACTACATTATTTTGTAAAATTTTTTTGTATGTATATTGTTACCCAATAAATTTTAAGCATTTTGTCGTAAACAAAAGATCACATAGTCGCACTATGTGAGCATAGTGACATGGTGTAAGTAAGAAAAATTATGAATCGTAGCTATAAAACGAACCAAGCTACTCAAATTCAACTTACGTTTGACTTGTTAAACACTAGTTTAAGATTGATTCATTATGTAAACAAAATAAGCTCGAATACATTTTAAAATTCGTTAAGCGTATATAAACAAAATAAGCTCGAATACATTTTAAAATTCGTTAAGCTTATGAGCTTGACTTGAACTCAGTTTGATAAACTTATATGCACTAAAAAATTTAAACTACTCAAGTTTGACTCCTGTTCAACTCAATTAAAGTTTATTTAAGATTGCCTCAAAAATTAAACAAGCTGATTTTTAAGCTCATTAAAATTTTTAAACAAAACTTAAACAACCTATTACTCTGCTCAACTCATTTGCAATCCTATTCGCTAGCTTCACGGGTGAGCAAGTGTTGGACATTCGTGACCTCTCATTGTAAATATTGAATTTGAGTAGCAGTAAGTACTATCTGCCTGCATAATAGTATTGAGTATTGAGTATTGAGTGTTGTTGAAGCACCATGTAAACCCTTCTTCTCATCAATGCAGTGTGTTCCCCTTTTAGCTCCTTTGGCTTTGGATAGTCTACATAGTTACAGTTTACTGTCCCTCTCTCTGAGTGAAACCCATTTCTGATTTCTTGGGACCCTTTTGAACTCAAATGGCTTTGGATATTATAGTAACAGTTTATATAGACTGTTGTTTTTTAGAGAGAGGAGGTGAGGGGACTGACCTTATCTTTCTATCTTGTCGGATCAAACCATGTGGGTCTGGTTCATACGCTCTATCTGTTTCAGTTGTGTAGTACATGGAAGTTATAGATAATAGAGCAAATTCATTTGGAGAGAGACAGAATTGACCGAAACCCAACCCCCACTATTGCATTATTCCTGAGCCGGCTAGGCATTAAGCGAGCAAAGCACTCCTTTAACCCGTTAGATATTTTAAGATCCCCACATTTTAAAAATTATATATGTTATAGTCAAGTTTTGTACAATTTTGATATATTCATTCTTAAAAAAAAGTCTTGATCTAAATAAAAATAAGGCTCATAAGAAAAAGGAAAATAACTTCAGTCTAAATGAAAAAAAAGGTCCATAAGAATAAATAAAAAAAAAGGTCCAGTATAAATCAGGAAAAAGACTCATAAAAAAAATAAAGAAGCCTCAATTTAGTGAGAAATGACCCCATAAAAAAAAAAAACTCAAATCAACTATACTAGTTACCTTGAAAAAGAAGAAAAAAAAATCATCTACAACTCTCTTTCTCTCTAATATATAAATGGTTAGAAATCTAAACCCTCACAACTCTCTCTCTATCTCTCTCTCTCTCTCTCTCTCTCTCTCTCTCTCTTTGTGCAAACATAAATTTTTAAAATTAAAAACGAATTGATAATCTTACAAATGGCATTATCAAATGACTTATTGATGCAAATCTTTTATTTTTTATATGGATTAATCTTTGTTTGGTTTTTATCTTTTCAAATTGTATTCAATTTCTATTTGGTTCTGTAAGTTGCCTTTATATGTACGAAATATTACTCCATTTATCAAAAGAATAATTTTTTTTATTTTATTACTTAAGACTTTAAATTGAACAAAGTATAATTTTTTTTATTATTGGTGGGTTATCTATGGGTAATCGTTAAGGTAAAAACTAAAAACTAAAAACTAAATTTTTATCATATTAATTGTGTCAATGCTGATTCGGTGAATTCGACGAAATATTTGTATATAATTTGCATATATTACTTAGGTCATTCGTGGTATGTGATATACTACCAACTGAAAAAGATTTGCTACCTAAATTTGAATATATTAATTAATAAATTTTCATCCCAAAAGGCTAGAAAAAGAAATTTTATATAAAAATTTTAGACCACTATCAAAGATGTGAAATTTCATAATTTTTTTTTAAAAAGTCTCATTTAAAGTTATCACTTTAGATCTCAAATTATCTTGGGCCGCGCATTATTCAATCATGATACTGTGTATCTATAACTATATATATCTGATTACATATCAGATGGTTGAGTCCAAACTCCAAAGTTAGGCCGTTTGATTTAATAATTAATTCTTGCTTTAACTTAAAGTTAGCTCACTTTGTGTGCATTTTCTTATGCGTGACACAAACAAATACTTCTATGTATACTAACCAAATTTGCATTTGAATGTTGAAAAATCACACAGAGAACACATATAGATACGTTACACAAACAAATACCTCCGCAGTCAGCCACAGAGAAAATTTGATTGGGGAAAAAGCAAAGGCGAGAAGGGTTGAGAGTGGAGATAGTGACCAGTGAGTAAGAGGATGGGTCCAAATGAAGTGGTGTCCATTGTAGAAGGAAGAAGTGGTCCAATTATCGGCTTGCCAGTGTGGGTCGCCGCATGCCATACGTGTGTCCAGCTCTAGGCCACATGGAGTGTCGCCGCCTTAAAAAATTCCAAACTTAGGATATGTGGTGAGTCCTACCATGAACCTCTCTTCTGCAGAGTCAAGATTGTATTAATGTCTAGGATTTTGCTAACGTTAAGCGGCGTTTGGCCATCAGGCATAGTTGATATTAACAATGTTCTGTGATTAGGGTGTATAAAGGAATCGAAAAATTTAATAATTGAACTAATTAAGTCTTTGTGTTAGTTTGGTTCGGAAGATCTAAAAAAATATCAAACAGATAAACTTTATTTGGTTTTTGGGTTTGTATTTTTTGAAACCTAATCAAACTTAACCTACTCAACCCGAGAACCGAACTGTGACCAATCTATGTATGTAATAAAAGTTTGTATATATTGCATATATATTTTTAAATCATTGTTAGTTGTATTTTATTATTGCTAATATATGTTTATATATCGTTATTTAGTTATTTTTAAAAAAATTAATGATACAAGATTATTCTTAAATAAAAAAATTGTGTTTCACATAATAAAAGTAAATTTAACCCAAGTTATGAAACCGAACCAAACTAATCCAAACAAACTCGGATTAGTTTAGTTTGGTTCCATAAAAAGGTTAGTTTTGGATGCAAAAGTTTCAAACCTATCAATATCAGGTCGGGTGTCAATTTAATGTGGACCTGACCTGACCTGACCCGACCCAGCTCAAGCACAATTGTGCCATTTTTAGATCTCAAATTTAATCCATCATCATATTTGATTATTATTTATATAACAAATGTAGATAATATATTTCAAATAGACAGTGATGCTATACAAGTTCAAAGAAATAGTTCATGATTAGATAGAATTTTAACAAAGTGTTTTTTTTTTATTTATTTTTAGTGTGGTGGACTGTTGGGGTTGAATGCAATTCTTGCACGCGTTTTAATTTAAAAGAGGGGCCAACCAAATATATACACGCATTCTAGTTGCAACTTAATGAAAATAGTGCAGTCTTTTCACCTCACACACAAAAATTGGTGTATGATGGTATTTTAGGATAAGATATGATAATATGACTACAAGTGGATGTGGCCAAAGCACGCGTTACATTGATTGGTTGTAGAAAAGTGAATTGAACGGACTTGTTGATAAGCTAAGTGCATCTTTTCGTATGAATAATTTGTGACAAACAAAACGCTTATCACCCTTTGTGTAGGGACGAAGATATATGGGTCAGACCACCTGATCTTAAAAAAAAATTAAAAAAAAAGGTTCCCCTTAGAACTTCAGTTTCTTCCCAAAAAATAAAAAAAAAACCTATGGTCAATCTGAAATTCATATTGTCCCTACTAAATTTTTAAAATTTAAAAAAAATTTATTTTAACCTAACTCAAAAAATTTTAAATTAACCTGTCTACTCAACAAAATTCCTGATTTTGTTGTCCATAAGGACAATATTATTGCGAAGTTGAACTGCTTTTTAACAAAACAAGGTACTGCAATTTGATGCATTAAAAAACTATACCTTGCACTAGCAAAAGCTACGTATGTATTGACAGTAGCAACAGGCAATGAGAAACCAATAATCTAAAAAAGATTGTAGGACTCCTCTTCGGGCAGCATACGTCTCTACTATGCTCAAATTGGGTTGACAAATCTAAGCTTTGTATTTGTCATTTTTGTTGTATTTTGGTGCAATGGGCCAACTCTACGCATTTTAGCCGTATCAATTTCTACAGGAGAAAGATTTACGAAAGGGAGCTGTGAAAGAAATGGCAGACCATTCTGGCACCCAGAAACAAAAATGAGGGCAAAAAACGAAAAGGCCAAAATAAAATGGGGAGATGACAGCAGGGGGGCCTATTTGGCAGGTGCTGACGTGGTTCACCACTCCGCAGTCTCCACATGATTCACTAGGTGTCCTGATGGACAACGACCTCCTCTAACCTAGACTGAAAGAATTCTTACTGTCATAGCAGCGCACAAAACTATCATGTGTTAAAATTGAGTTGTTAATTTACTTTTTTTTTTTTTTTTTTTTTTGTAGATTCTTGGCATTAATTATTAAATTACTCTATTTCAAAAAAAATATGCAAATAAAAAATAAATAGGACAACAATTTTCTTTAACCTTGGTAGCATAACAAATTGTCACGTATTAAAACTGTGAGTCAAAAAATCCCAGTCGAGCGTAATAGGGAAGACTCAATAAATACTAAAAAGATTCACACGAGCCAGAAACAACTCAACTTTATTAAGGCAACTCAGACTCATACTCCAGGTTAGCCTAAATAAGAAGACTACCCGGCCCCAAAGAACCGGGTCACCTGAGTCAGAGATATCAGAACATTCAATGCTCTATTGTCAGTATTTAATATTGAACGGGCCTGCATTCAATGCGGAGGAGATATAACACGCAACGGCCATGCTTACATCTAGTCAGTCGAACTCAAGAATGGTAATAAAAGTGTATTCTTATCCGATCAGCCTACTCTAACTAGCATGAGCATATGAGGTAGGCCATGATTACATGTGGAGGCTCGACAAAGAACATTACATTATAAAACACAACATCTTGAAGAAGTAAGGTATGGACAATTGATTTCTAAGCGTTCACTGTCTTGATTTTCTTATTCTATTCTCGGTTAAGATTGCTAACTTAATCGTCGGAGTGTGATCGGCCCAAAGAGGGTTGACCTATTCTAACTCCTTTGCCTCTTTACAGCATGTTGGAAACTCATTAATAGTGGTTCGAGTGATCGGGCAGGCCTTCCCAGAAATTCGATATATAATTGGCGCCGTCTGTGGGAAGGTCCAAGTAAACATGAGTACTAACTTCTTAAGGAGAAGAGGAGTCCATGCTACCAAACGAAAGAAGACAAAACGGGAGGCCGAGCAGCCAAGGCTAGAGGCCCCCCCACAGAAAGAAGACAAAGCTGAACTGGCCCAGGTGATCAACATGCTGCATGGATCAGTAGAATCAAAAGCTATCGAACGACACAGATACCGGGCCAATATTCAAAAGGCTGTGCATTTGAGGGAGGTGATGCAGATAGGCCCCCCTCCAAAGAAAGTCAAGGTCGGCGGTGACACTGCAGTCATATCCTTTACTGACAAAGATCTTGTGGGAGTTTAGACTCCTCACAATGACGCATTAGTCGTGACTCTGCCAGACGTGAAGAGGCTACTCATTGACTAAGGGAGCTCTTCCAAGGTTATGTACTACAACTTATTCTAGAAGCTAGAGCTGACAGATGCCGACCTCCAACCCTTGCCTAATCTATTGATTGAGTTTAGCTCCAACCCGGTATGGCCACTTGGAAAGGTAACCGTCCTTGTAACGGCAGGAGGAATTACTCAGAATTCCTAGTGGTCAATGTACCATCCCCATATAATGTGATCATGAGTCGAACATAGTTGCACCTCATGAAGGTTATCCCATCCTTCTACTATCAATTTATTCGATTCCCCTCCCCAGAGGGGGTGCAGGAAATAAGAGAGGACCAAGTCACTATCAAGTAGTATTTTTTTATGGTATATGCAACAAAAGCAAAGGCTAGTAAAGTGCAGATGATGGAGCTTCATAAGTACACACCCACGATTGATGACGTCGGGCAGATACCAGAGAAGAAAGTCGTTGATGACTTAAAGAAAATCCATATAGATTGAAAAGAGGAAAAGTACTTTGTGATAAGTGTATCACTATCCAAGACTGAAGAAAATTCGTTGATCAAGCTACTGACAAGCTATATTGAAATCTTCACTTGGACTCCTTGTGACATGCCAGGAATCGACACAAAGATCTCCGGTCACAGATTAAGTGTGGACCCTCAATGTTGACTTGTGGTCCAAAAGGGCAGGAGAGCAGCCACGCAAAATGTGGATACTGTCATACAAGAAGTTAAAAAGCTCCTTGATGCTGGAGCGATAAGGGAAGTCTATAACTAGCGATGGTTGTCAAACACTGTTGTGGTGAAGAAGAAGGACGGTAAGTGGAGAGTCTATGTTGACTTCACTGACCTAAAGAAAGCATACCCTAAAGATCCTTTCCCTCTTTCCAAAATTGACTAACTTGTGGATACAACTGTTGGCTTCGAAAGAATGAGCTTTCCGAATGCTTATCGTGGGTATCACCAGATCCCACTCCATAAAGACGATCAAGAGAAGACCATCTTTATAACCCCTAGGGCTATCTTCTGCTACAAGGTAATGCTCTTCGGACTGAAGAATGCCGGTGCCACCTATCAACAACTGGTCACTAAAATGTTCAAAAGACTACATAGGTAGCACCGTGGAAGTTTACATCGATGACATGGTGGTGAAGAGTAAGATCGACACTTTCCATTTGGAAAACCTAATGGCGGTATTCAACCTTTTGAAGCAATATAAAATGAGGCTTAACGCCTCCAAGTGTGTGTTCGGAGTCAGCTCAGGGAAATTCCTGGGATTCCTAGTCACACACAGGCACATTGAAGAAGATCCGTAGTAGGTTAGCACTATTCAAAATGTCCAAGCTCCGTGGAATCCTAAGGAAGTGCAGAAATTAACTGGCATGGCAACAACTCTCAACAGGTTCATTAGTCGTTCTTTGGACAAGTGTTGACCATTCTTTCAGCTTCTAAAAAAACAGGAGCGCTTCAGTTGGACCCAGGAATGTGATCAAGCCTTGGTAGATTTGAAGAAATACCTGAGCCAACCTCCCTTGCTTTCCACCCCATCGAAGTATGAAAAGCTCTTCCTTTGCCTAGCAGTGTCGGAGCATGCGGTTAGTGCCGTGCTACTTTGACAGCAAGATCGACAACAAAAACCGGTCTACTATATTAACGAAACTCTCTTGAGGGCAAAAAGCAGATATCTACCGTTAGAAAAACTGGCCCTTGCATTAACAGTGGCATCACGCAAATTGGTGCATTACTTCTGGGCCTACACTATTAATGTGCATACAGACCACCTGTTAAAACCATTCTTGAGAAGGGTTGACTTCTCCGGCAGAGTGGGCATATGGGCTGTTGAGCTGGGAGAATTTGACATCAAGTTCCAACCACCAACGGTAGTTAAAGGCTAGGTATTGGCTGACTTTATTGCCAATTTTTTTGTTAAACTTCCACAGAAAACCAATCCAACCTCGATTCCCGATACGCAACATGATGACCTCTCCTTGGACCTTTGGGAGAAAGCTGATCATTAGAAGTTGTTCATTGTCGAAGCATCTAATGACCGGGGGCCAGGTTCAGGGATAGTCCTTATTATGCTAGACGGTATGGCATTGGAGCAAGCCATTAGGCTGTAATTCACTACATTAAACAATGAGTCAGAATATGAGGCTCTACTCGTGGGGTTGCGCCGAGCTATTGATCTCAACATTACCGAAATCATAATCTACTCAAATTCCCAGCTAGTAGTGAATCAGATCACCGAAGAATACGCAGCAAAGAAAGACAGAATGACACAATATCTAACAAAAGCAAGAGAACTACTGTCAAAATTGTAAGCACCCCATTTTTGCCCACTCGGCAATCTCCGGCCCAATTGGGCTCATTTTCACACATCACACGCGTATCAGACTCTAACATGACTTCTAAACTCCAATTTAGTTCATCGGTTGCTTTCTGGGCCCGTAAGGCCCATTTGAAGTTAAATGACCATTTTGCCCCTAGGCATCCAAATGCCCCGAGAACCACACCGGCTCTGGGTATCAAACCGGTAACCTCCTGAGAATGCTTCCTATAGTATTCTCAACATTTCTTTATCTTTCCAGATCATTTCGAGCCAGTTCCGGCAAATCCAATGCGAAATGACCGTTTTACCCCTAGTGGGCTGATTATCTTTTTCGACCACACTGGCTCTGGGTACCAAACTGGTAGCCTTTAGGAACATTCTAAATAATGTTTCCAAATCTTGAGTCTTTTTTCGGGACATTCCGGGTCCATCCCGGCAGCTTTCCGGTCCGGTTGACCGTTTTGCCCCTAATGGCCCGGTCAACCCTTCTAACAAATCATGTCATCATTTTTCAAGTGCTTTGTCCCCGAGACATTATTCCAAGAGTTCTTGTCCCTTTCTGGCTCTCCGGGTCATTCCGAGCCCCTTCAATTCATCCCTGGACTTTTCGAAGCCACTCTTAGTGAAGTCAGGCTAAAAATTACATGGTAGTCACTAGTACAGGCGCCCAAATCTTCTAAAGATACGTTGCTTGCCGACCTTAAATATTTCCTAAATGGATGGCGCTAGTGTAATTTTTGGCCTGGCGCCACTACAATAGGTGCCAGTGCATTCCTTTCTCTATAAATACAGAGCTTTTTCCAGCGTGAAAGAGGTCCGCAAACTCAGTCTGAAAACCCTAATTTTTGATACACAGAGCTTGTAGCCTCCCAAAACCCTAGCTTCTCTAGGTTTTCCAAACCCTAGCCTCCTATACACTCATACACACTTCTATACACTTATACGCTAGCCTCCAACCCTCCCTTGATGATTTAGATTGCTGCAACTACAAGTTTTGAAGATTAAAGACAAGCCCTCGAAGACTGAAGTGAAGCGAAGACCGAAGAAAAGCAAGGCGCGCAAAGCCAAGCAAAATAAACAAGACATATGGTAGGTTTTCTTTTTAAGTTTCTGCACTTCCCTCTCTCTCTTCTCCCTCCTAACCCACTTGGGTTTTCTCTATTTTAATCCCCCATCTTCTTCTCCCTTTTCTTTGCATGCTTGAAACAAGGGAATTTTCGGTTCATGTGTAGGATTAGACTATTGGAGGGTCACCGTGTCGGGGGCTTTCTTTTAGTCTAACCAGAGACCACGTGGGTTCGGCCCCTTTGATTATGTGATGAAGCCTTAACCTTGTATGTTCACGACCCCAATTTGCATTGTGCATGTCATTATCTTGCAGTCTTCCAAAAATTGTTTTCAAACTTGTTTTCAAAGCTTGCATTAAACTTGGTTTCAAAATTGCATCAAAATCTCATTTTTCAAAACTTGTTTTCAAAATCACAATTCTAGGGTATTCTAGCATTTCCATGGCTAGGATTGCTTTAGGAAAGTGTTACATTTAAAGTGACCGATATGGTCTATATTTTCAACTCCTTGTAGTTTTCAAAACTACTTTTTTAAAGTGGTTCTAACCTTCTTATGGTTAGAATCGCTTTAGGAAAGTAAGACGTTTTTATACTTTTCAAAAAAGCTTTCTTTTCAAAAGTCTCTTTTTCTAAAACCCTATTTTTCAACATGCTTTCCAAAAACTCTTTCCAAAATTGTTTTCTAAAAATTTCTTTCAAAAATCTATTTTTCAAAACTTCTCTTTTCAAACTCTTTTCCAAAACACTCTCCTCAAAATTCACTTTCCTAAAAACTTTTTCCAAAAAGTTTCTTCCAAAATCTTGTTTCCAAAATTCTCTCAAAGTTTTACTTTCCAAAAACTTCCTTCCTAAAATTCTTTTCAAAACATATTTCCTAAAAACTCCTTTTTAGAATCTCCCTCCAAAATCTTCGTTTCCAAAAACTCGCTTTCCAAAAATCCCTTTTCTTGGTGCCCAAGTCAAGCCCTAGAACTCACGATTAGAAAACCCTAGTTTTCTTTCCAAAAACATAGTTTTCGAACTTGCCTTAAAACCTAGGTTTCCAAAACCTCTTATTTTCTACATCAAAACTATATATTTTCAAAACCTATTTTCTACGTCAAAACTATAGTCTTTCAAATTTAGGGTTTCTAAAACTTCCGCTTCCAAATCCGTGTCAAATCAAATCTTCCTTTTAAGAAGCCAAATCCAATCTTCCCATTTAGGAAACTAGATCCTATCCTTTGTTTTTGGAAACAAAATCAAAACACTTCTTAGAAACAAAATTTAAATCTTTCTTAATTCAACTCCTTCCTAATCTTCTACTTTCCTAAATCTTAAGTTTCCAAAACATGAACATAAAATTTTTTCCTAAATTTTAAAACTCAACTTCTACATCTTTCCTAATTCAACCCTTTTCTAATTCTATCCATTTTCAAATCTTAATTTTCCAAATCTAATTTTTCAGATCTTTCCTAAACTTAAACCTTTCCTAACTTCAAGTGTTTTCTAAAACTCAAACTTCAAACATTCTCTAAATCCTAAACTTTCTAAATTTTAAATCTTTCTAAATCTAAATTTTTTTAAATCCTAAACTTTCTAAATTTCAAATCTTTCAAAATTCTAAAACCTTCTAAATTCTAAACCTTTCTTAGCTCAAAACTTCCCTATTTCAAATCTTTCTTAAATCTTAAACTTTCTTATTTCAAAACTTTCTTAAAACGAAACATTTCCTATTTCAAAACTTTTCCTAAGTTGAAACTTTCTCAATTCAAAACTTTCCTAAGTTGAAACTTTCTTAATTCAAAATTTTTCCTAATTCCAAAACTTTCCTAATTTAAAACCTTTCCTGAAACGGAACTTTCCTAAAATAACACTTTCCTATTTTGAAACTCTCTTAATTCTAATCTTTCCTAAATCCAATCCTTCCTAATCTTCCAAGTTCAACATTCGAGTCAAATCTTTCCTAAGTCTCCTCTTTTTCCTAAGTCTAGGTTTCTTAAACCTCGATTTTTCCAAAACAAGTCCAAATCTTTCTTCCAAGTTCTATCTTTCTAAATCAAAGTCTAATCCTTTTAATTACAAATTCCAACTTTCAATCTCCTATTCTAAGTTCAAATCAAATCCTTTTTTCCAATCAAAATCTCTTTCTTCCAATCCAACCTTCTATCTTCTATCGGACTCTTGTCCGAACTACGACTGACCTGATTCCTTCAAAAGAATACGTAGACAACCCACATAGGTGCGGTCACAACATTTTTCAAATTTTTATTTCCACAATCTTTTTCAAATCTCCAATTCTACAATTTTCTTCAAGTTTTCAATTCCATAATCTGTTTTTCTAATTCCAAATTTCTATTTTCAAATCTCTATTTCCAATTTTCAAAACTATCCAATTTTAAATCTATCTTTTCAAATCTCTTTCTAAAAACAAATCAATTTCTTTTCAAATATATTTTTCAACTCTCTTATCTTGCACTTGCATATCATGCATCATGTCTTTTTAAACATTCTTTTTCAAAGTGAATAGGATTGGACAGTTTATTAGTTAAAGATTCTCATAGGTAAATCTAGGGTAAATAGACATATTGGTACCGCAAGGGCGAGGTAGGGTGATGACTTAGTACGTCTTCCCTACACGTAACCAACTTCCAAACCTAGATCACTATTTTCGAAAGACCAAAAGGAGTTATTTTTCTAAAAAGGGCTTAATATTTTTTAAAGGTTGCTAAATAACCTGTTTTCTTAAAAACCCTCTCTTGAGGAGATATTTTTAAAATCGTTTTCCAAAATCCTAAGTGTAGTTTTCGGATTATGCTTAGTTTTTAGGTGACCTAACTTACCTTAATCAAGTTAGGTGGCGACTCCAAATCTTTTCTAAAAGCCCTATATTCAAATCTATTTTCAATTCAAACCTAGTCGCACTCATTCTCCTAAGAGGGTGAGTTCAAACGAGAGAGTACAATATTTTTTCCGCTTGTGTGTGTATTCCTCGAGTGCGAAAAATCTAGGCGCAACAAAAATTCAGCAAGTACAAGCTCCACCAGATCGGCCGCGACAACAACGCTCACGCCAATACCTTGGCAACACTTGCCACAACCTTGAAGTCAGGCTCGAAGAGAACAATCCATGTGGAGACGCTAGCTAGCCCGAGCATATTTCAAGAAAAAAAGCAAGCCCTGGCTATCCAACAACTAGGACCCTCTTGGATGGACCCGATCATCTCCTATCTGGACAAAGACATACTCCCTGAGAACAAGAATGAGGCCAGAAAAGTCAAGTACAAATCTCTGAAATACTGGCTCTCTCCCACCAAGGAGCTTTATAAAAGGTCTTTCACTGGTCCCTATTTATATTGTGTTCATCCTGACAAAGTGCAAGCCATTTTGTTTGAAATTTATGAAGGGATCAGTGGAAGCCATATTGGCGGCAGATTTATCGCTCACTGAGCCATTTCGCAAGGTTATTAGTGGCCATACATACAGAAAGACGCCACCTAGTACGGGCTCAAATGTGAGAAATGTTAGAGATTCTCTCCGTTGATCCACCAGCTAGCTGAGGACCTTACAACGACCGTTGTCCCCTAGCCCTTTGCCCAATAGGGACTGGATATAGTCGGACCACTACCCCGAGCTATAGGTAACAAGAGATTTCTCATTGTGGCCACAGACTACTTCACTAAATGGGTGATTACTCTTAGAAATAGTACTCTCTAGGCTTAAATTGTTAGTTGATTAGTTGAATTTCAGTGTTAATTTAGTATTTTAACTCCTAAAATGCATTAAAACTCTTTTTGTGCACTTCTTACAGGAATTGGAGTTTAAACCACGGCAAATGGGCAAATGTGGGGATGACCGATCGATCGACTAATCGATCGCCCGATCGAACGGTCCACGGAACGTTCGATCGGCCGATCGATCGGTGATCTTGCGATCGATCGGTGGTTCTTTGTTCGACCTTCTGCAGCAAACTTCAGAGAGGGTGTTTTTCTGATCGATCGGTCGTTCGATCGGTGGCGTCGGAATTCCCTCAACAGACTACACAGAACTAAACTTAAGAGGGGTCAGTTTTGCGGTCAATTGAGCGTTCGATCACCTGGACCGTTCGATTGGCCGTTCGATCGGTCGCCTACCGATCGATCGGTGTGTACGGACTCTATTTTTCTGCAGAGTATAAAAGTTGTATATACAAGACAAAGTGAAGGCTAGGTTATTTTCTGCAAAACTGGACAGAGAATGAGCTTCCAAAAGGGGTCTTTTGTTATTTTATAAGGTTTTTAGTTAGATTTACTTTAATGCTTTGTATTTGTCGTCATTTATTGCTTTTGGATCATTGTAAATGAATGCTTGATATATATGAAGTGAATGATTTTCTACTCTTTCTAGCCATTTTTCCTCATTTTCTTGTCATTTTCCCTCACTTTCTTAGCAACCAAACACTAGTTTTATATAGTTTAATGGTAGATTTGTCTTCTTTTATGCTCTTTGACATGGATTCTGGTAGCTAAATATCCCTTGGATGTGGTTGTGAAGATCCACTAAAGATCTTCAAAGGGTGAAAAATGTGTTGTATGAACTTCAAAGGCATATTCTTAAAATTTTATGGTTTCATTTGATTTAGTATGAGATTCATTAGAAAAACTTAGATTCATAACTCCTTGGCAACATTTATACACAAATCAATGTTTGGTATAGGTATTGCACATGTCTAAGGTTTGATTCTAGGGCAACAATCATAGATTCCCTCTTTATGTTGAATCAAACAAAAACCCACATTTTTATAGTCGACATTTTCCGAATCAAGAATCCAAGGTGTGATTCTTGATTTGAGTTATAAACCTCTCATTGGAAACCCTTGTTATGAATTGGTAGATCGAAACAACCATGTCCAAACTTTTCTTCTAAATTACATAAAACTAGATTTTATTGTCTTCATTAGTCATTAAATTATTGCACTAAGCATTGAACCACCATCATCTCAAAACCAACATATTTTCGGTCTCTTTTATGTTAGGAAAAGAAAAGAATTTTCATTTGCAATCCATCAAGATAAGTGCCCATGTTAGTTGAGCTTTGTTGCTATATTTGCAGAATTTCCTTGGGAGAGAACGACACTGGATCCTCCGATTTTTACTACATGCGCGACCTCCGTACTCTTGCGGAGTGACTCCAGTTTTGAAGTACATCTGGAGGCGTGTCAAGTTTTGGCGCCGTTGCTAGGGAATTCATAGGCAAAAGCTACACTGGACGAAAGCTAAGGATTGCGGAAGAAAATTAAAAAAAAAAAAAAAAAAAAAAGAGCAAGCAAAAGAAAAAAAAAACACACAAAGAGGGTGGATTTCATCACCACCCCCGAGGGAAGCATCTACGGGCTTCGGGCCCTGGTACATTCTCATTTTCCTTAAGGTGTTTTATTTTTTTAGGATTATTTTTTATTTTATTTTTTCTTTTCTCCAGTTTCTTTTGTTTGATATAGTATGATTACATTGCATTTTTTTTAGGAAATTATCCCTCTTTGGGAGTATTTAGTGGAGCTAGGCTAGTGTGTTCAAGTTTCAAATTGGTGGTACGTTTATTGTATGTGGAGATTGGAGGTACGGATTTGAATTGAGAAAAAGTCGTTGTCCGGCCTAGAATTGAAAAAAAACCGTTGTCCGGCCTAGGGAATTGTGTATGATATGCTGAACGACCCTATCGGTCCAACCTTATGTGTGCATTCATTCTTATATGTCATATTTCACGAGGGACGAACATCATCGCCTTGTGAGGATTGAGAGCATTGAGAGCACAAACACATCTTCACCAACATCTAGCTTACCATTAGTGGTCGACTTAGGTTTCATTCCAATGGCAAATCCCAATGAACACGGCTTACCTAACATTCAACCCTTGCATCCAAATGTCCAAATCAACCCAGAAGGTCATAAGGAGTTTGAAAGAGGGAGCCACCATGGCAACGTGGCAGCCCCCCCTATACGGACTCTCTGGGACTACCTAAACCCACCAAGGTAAGGACCAACATCGTGCATTGTTTTCCAGCCCCATCACAACACTCTAAACATTAGGTCGGGAATGATGCAAATGTTGCCTCAATTCCACGGGATGGATTCGGAACAACTCTACATTTTTCTTAAGGAATTTGAGGATGCTTGTTCAATTGCAATGGACAACTCATGTCCAAGGAAAGTATTTTTGTTGAAACTCTTCCCGTTTTATTTGAAGGACAAAACTAAGCTTTGGTTTAATTCCTTGGGACCTATGTCTATCCATTCTTGGGCTACTCTCCAAGGAGAATTTTTGAGCAAATTTTTTTCCGAAAACCGTACCAAAGCCATTTGAAGGCAAATTTCTCAGTTTTCTCCTTTGTTGGGGGAAACTTTCTTTCAATGTTGGGAGAGGTTCAAAGTCCTCTTAAATTCTTGCCCCCATCGCGGTTTTGCCGATTGGCATATCATCAACACATTTTATTCTTCTTTGACACCCTAACTCGAGCAATTTGTCGAGTCTATGTGTGCAGGGACGTTTTTGATAAGCAACCCTATGAGGCATACGATTATTTTGATAACTTGGCAAATAAGGCTAGAGATTGGGCACTTACCGGGACCCAAAATCCTTAGGGTCGCTCAATCCAACAAGGGGTGGGAAGATATCAACTCAAGGAAGTTGATGATGTCAATGCTAGGGTGGCTACCTTGGCAAGAAAATTAAAGACTCTTGAGGTGAAAAAAGGTCAATCGGTAGAGAGTGAGGAGATGAGAGAAGCATGTTGTCTTGTGTGTGAAACCTCGGATCATACCACCTCTTCATGCCCAATCATTCCGGGTGTGAAGGAGGCTTTTGCATGGCCAAGTTAACGCAATTGGTCAATATTCAAGAGGAGGGGGCAACCCCTATTCAAACGCATACAACCCGAGATGGTGAGATCATCCCAACTTTGGGTGGAGGAACAATAAAGGGACTTCTAACTCCCACAACTACCAAGGAGGGTATCAAAACCCTCAATCATACCAAGCACCTCCACCCCCACAAGCACTCCAACCACAACATCCACCCCCACCTTACCAACAAGCACCCGTGACCCAATTCCAAAATCAACCAAAGCCATACCAACCCCTCCATAGGAAGCCCATAAAGGACAATGTTTACCAACTTGCCAATGACATGAGGGGGGTTAATTCAAGGGTTGATAAACAAAAGAAGGTGTTAGACCAACACTTTAGGTTACTTGAGGACATCCAAAAGAAAATGTCTACATTGACACAAGCTTTAACCCAAAATTTCCTGGGAAGATTCCCAATTCAACCTTAACCTAACCCGGCAATTAGGCTAGTGCACATAACCGAGGGTAAAAATGACCCTAGTACGAGTCATGACCAAGTGCAAGCCATAACCACCCTTAAAAGTGGTAAGACCATTGACAAAACTATCCCACCTCGGGATGAGACTTCTAGGAAGAGTGTTGGCTAAGAAGAGAAAGAGAAAGAGAAAAGAGAGCCGAGAGAAGGGGGGGAGAACTTACCCAATCCCATCGAGATTTTGAGTGAAAGTGAGAGGGATAAGAGAAGGGACATAGTCAAACATGCTCCCTTCCCGCAAAGGTTGACCAAACCAAAAAATGAATTTCTAAATGCGGAAATTTATGAAGTGTTCAAACAAGTAAAGGTCAACATCCCTATCCTTGATGCAATCAAGCAAATACCTTCTTATGCTAAGTTCTTAAAGGACTTATACACTTTTAAGCAAAGGTTGCATGTTAAGGAAACTGCCATGATGAACGAAAATCAAAGTGCAATTTTGCAATGTAAAACTGTGCCGAAGTTCAAGGACCCCGGATGCCTTACTATTTCTTGTACCATTGGGAATACCAAGATCGATCGTGCCTTGTTAGACTTAGGGTCTAGTGTCAACCTTTTACCCTTTTTAGTGTATAAGGAACTTGGCCTAGGAGAGTTGAGCTCTACTCGTGTTACCTTGCAATTGGCGGATCGTTCTATAAAGGTTCCAAGAGGTATCATTGAGGATGTTCTCATCCAAGTTGATAACTTTTGCTTCCCAGTCGATTTCATTGTCCTAAGCACCCAACCTGTTGAGAGTTGTATAGCTCACAACCAAATTCTTGTGATTTTGGGACGCCCTTTCCTAGCTACTTCCAATGCCATCATTCATTGTAGGAATGGGTTAGTGAAATTGTCTTTTGGCAACACCACCTTCGAGTTTAACATCTTTTCAGTTGCCAAACAAAAGGGGGAATGTGAGGACATCCGGGAGGTAGACATCATAGAGAGCATAGTTCAAGAACACTTTGAGCGGGAGATTTTTGAGGACCCTTTGGAGAGGGCATTAGTGAGAGGTGAACCGCATGCTTCACTTGATAGTGAAGGCATGGCGTCAAGTGAATTTTCTCATTTAGAGGGTGAAAGAGAGGAGTGTTTACATGTGGGTCAATGGACCCTTTCTTTTGAACCCCTCCACCCTAGTGCCGAGAAACCAATTCCTTCGGAGGAGAAGCCTCCCATTCCCAAGAGGAAGCCTTTGTCTTCCAACTTAAAGTATGCATTTTTAGGGGATGGGGAGTCGTACCCGGTTGTGATTTCCTCTAGCTTGTCTGGGAGCCAAGAGGAAGGGTTGATAACATTGCTTAAGAAACATAAAAAAGCCCTAGGATGGACTATCGCTGACCTTCATGGGATTAGTCCTCTCGTGTGCACTCACCACATTTTTTTAGAAGAGGAGACTAAATCCATTCGTCAAATGCAAATGTGACTGAATCCCAATATGAAGGAAGTGGTTAAAGGTGAGGTTTTAAAATTGCTAGATGTGGGTATCATTTACCCCATCTCTGATTCAAAATGGGTTAGTCCGACCCAAATGGTGCCTAAGAAATCGGGTGTCACGGTGATAAAAAATGACAACAATGAGTTAGTGCCAACCTGTGTGCAAACCGAGTGGCGAATGTACATTGATTATCGCCACCTTAATAATGTGACCCGAAAGGACTATTTCCCTTTACCCTTCCTTGATCAAGTCCTAGAAAGGGTGTCCGGTAAGGCTTTCTATTGTTTCCTAGATGGATATTCAGGGTACAATCAAATTGATGTAGCCCTTGAGGATCAAGCCAAGACAACATTCACTTGTCCCTTTGGCACATATGCTTATAAACGTAAGCCCTTCGGGCTATGTAATGCACCGACGACATTTCAAAGGTGCGTAATGAGCATATTTAGCGACATGGTTGAGCAAATTGTCAAAATTTTCATGGATGATTTTTCCATCTATGGGGATACTTATGAAGGTTGTCTTGGTAATTTAGAAAAAGTTTTGATGAGATATGAGGAGAGTAACCTTGTGCTCAATTGGGAAAAATGTCATTTTATGGTTACTAGTGGTATAGTTTTGGGGCATATTGTGTCAGCTGAAGGGCTTGAAGTAGACAAAGCAAAAATTGAACTCATTCAAAAATTGCCCGCCTCGACGTGTGTGAAGGAGGTTAGATCATTTCTTGGGCATGCCGGTTTCTATCGGCGTTTCATTGAGGGTTTTAGTGCAATCTCTAGGCCCATGTGTCATCTTTTGTCCAAAGATGTTCCCTTTGAGTGGAGATCTTCTTGTCAACAAGCTTTTGACGAGTTGAAGGGACTTTTGACCACAGGCCCAATCATTCGAGCACCCAATTGGTCTCTTCCATTTGAGCTAATGTGTGATGCTAGCGACTATGGCGTGGGATCTGTCCTAGGACAAAGAGTTGATAAGAAGCCATATGTCATTTATTATGCTTCTAGAACTCTCAATGAAACTCAAATCAACTATACCACAACCGAGAAGGAACTCCTAGCGGTGGTTTTTGCACTAGACAAATTTAGGTCTTACTTGATTGGGTCATTGGTCATCATCTACACCGACTATGCGGCCCTAAAGTATTTTCTCACAAAACCCGATGCAAAACCGCGCCTCATTCGATGGATACTTTTGCTCCAAGAATTTCATATTGAAATGTGTGATAAAAAAAGGGGTTGAAAATGTAGTTGTGGACCACTTGTCTCGGCTTCCCTTAAATGGGAGAGCTATGGACCTAACCCCTATCAACGAGCACTTCCCGGATGAGCATCTCATGCATGTGAGTGCCGTTGAGCAAGTTTCAACCCCTTGGTTTGTGGACATTACGAACTTCTTTGTCACCGGTGAGGTTCCTTCCACATGGTCATCCATTGACAAGCGTAAATTCTTCCGGAATGTGCGCTATTTTTCGTGGGATGATCCTCACTTGTTTAAGTATTGTCCGGACCAAATCATTTGCCGGTGTGTCCCAAATCATGAATTTCAACAAGTAATAGAGTTTTGTCACTCTCATGCTTGTGGAGGACACTTCTCCTCTAAGAAAACCACGGCCAAAATTTTGCAATGTGGGCTTTATTGGCCCACCATGTTCAAGGATGTACATACTTTTTGTCTTGCTTGCGATAGGTGCCAACGGTTAGGAACACTTTCTAAGAGGCACATGATGCTTCTTCACCCCATCACTATTTTTGAAATATTTGATTGTTGGGGGATTGATTTCATGGGACCGTTTCCTAACTCATGTGGGTACCTTTTTATTCTTGTTGCGGTAGATTATGTCTCTAAGTGGGTGGAAGCAATTGCCACCCGAAGCAATGACCACCAAGTGGTCTTGCGATTTTTGAAAGAGAACATTTTTTGTAGGTATGGCATGCCTCGTGCCATGATAAGTGATGGCGGTTCGCATTTTTGTAACAAGCCCTTTGCGTCTTTAATGCGTAAGTATGGAGTGGTCCATAAGGTTAGATTACCATACCATCCTCAAACACCTTGCAAGTAGAGTTGGCCAATCGGGAAATCAAGCACATTCTTGAGAAAACCGTCAATCCAAATAGGAAAAATTGGTCTCTTAGATTGACCGATGGGTTGTGGGCATACTGCACGGGTTATAAAACCATTCTTGGCACATCACCCTATAGACTTGTGTACGGGAAGGCCTGTCATCTTCCCGTCGAAATTTAGCATAAAGCATATTGGGCGATTCGTTAATGTAATGAGGATATTGATGTTGCGGGTACCCACCGCAAACTCCAACTCAATGAGTTAGATGAACTCCGCAACGATGCCTTTGAAAATGCAAAAATTGCTAAGGCCCGGATGAAACACTTTCATGACCAACATATCATTCGAAAAACTTTCAAAGTTTGCCAAAAAGTGTTATTGTATGATTCACGCTTGCATCTATTTCTAGGTAAATTGCGGAGTAAGTGGGTCAGGCCATACCTTGTGAAAGAAGTTTTTCCTTATGGAGCCATTGAGGTGCAAAATCTCACGAATGGCTCGGCATTTAAGGTGAATGGTCAGCGGCTAAAGTTGTATTTTGAGTCGTTTCAAGGGGAGTTGGATTGTGTGGATCTCATTGATCCACCGTCCTTTGAGTGACATTAGATTGTCGTGTTTTATAGTCTAGGAGTAGTTCTTTTGTTTTCCTTTTTATAGGTTTCTTTCTTTTTTCTTTTTGGTAGTTAGTTGTGTACATTTGTATTCTCGAGGGTCCCGCCCACCCCGTTGTTCTTTTTCTCATCAATTTTCCTCATGCCTTAAGGTTATGGCATGATTCCAGTTTTTTTTTTTTTGGGGGGGGGGGGGGGGGGGGGGGGGGGGGGGGGGGCATTTGCATGTTGTTGTGAAAAATTTTGAGAATTTCTGCAAAACTTCAGAAAGGCTATATTTGCGATCGATCGGTGGGCCAAACCGATCGATCGGCCGATCGATCGTGTACGTTGCGATCGATCGAGCGATCGATCTGTGAAGACTAACGATCGATCGGGCTTATTACCGCACTGATCGAAAGGAAGCGGTATCGATTGATCAACCGTTCAATCAGTGGCGCTCCATTTCGATCGGTCCGCGAGGCGAACGATCGGTTTAACATCCGATCGATCGGTGACAGAGCTGTCTATAAATAACCCACTGTTTCACTGTTCATTCAGTTTCGCTCACGAGAAATTGAGAGTTTTGAGAGCCTTTTTGCATATTGGAGCAGCGAGGCCCTCCCAGCTCACTTTGGTGGACTTTGCCTCGCCTTTTCACAGTTTTCTGCGCTTCGAGAGGTATTCCTTCTACCGATCTTCGTCCATTCTTTTCATTTCCAGCTGTACTTAGCTTAGTTAGAGAGCTATGGTCGAGACTAGGAGTACTGAGGGTACAACTGGGGCGGGGACTTCTCAGACTTTGGCCCAGTTTCAGCAACTCCAGCATGAGTATACTAGGAGGGAGAGAGAGGGAGAGTATGATACTACTCGTTTCTGAGGGAGAGATCAGGAGCGAGAGTTTGGACGGGTGTGGAGCGCTCGTAAAGTAGTAGTGGAGAGGCGTTGGACCGTGAGTCAGTTTGATGGTGAGCCATTTGGTTGGCTCAAGCCATTGATCGATCGCCAGTGGTTGGGGTTAGCTTCCTTTAGAGGCCAGTACTCAGCCACCCTCGTGGCAGAGTTCATGGCTAACATTTCATTGGACCCCGTTGGTGGCGACAGACATATTATTCGCTCTTGGGTTCGGGGTAGGGATGTTGTTATCACACCAGATTCCTTTGCTGAGCAGTTTGGTATACCGAGGGTTGCTAACCCTCAGTTCTCGTATGATCGGGAGCATCCACCATCTCATGAGGAGATGTGCGTTGAGATTTTAGCACCGAGAGAGTCCTGGACCGCTTTCCAGATCAGGATTAGGCAGCTTGCCCCCAGATACCACCCGTTGTTCCTTTGTACATGCTATTCGATCTTTCCACTGGGGAGGACGGTGGAGTGCAGTAGGACGCGGGGGCAGTTGATGTGGGCTATTGGCACGGGCAGGACTATTGACTTGCCCCACTTCATGTATATGGCATTGTGGGCCGCGACTCAGGTTGCTACTCCCCAGTCCAGCATCCCCTTTGGTTGCTTTCTGACAGCAAGGATTAGGGCGGCTGGGGTTAGTGTTGCAGATGTTATGCTGCTTTCCTCCTCGACTGACATAGACTGGAAGACAGAGAAGAGGGCAACAGGGCAATTGACGAAGAAGGGGGGGTCAGCTAGTTCAGCTCACTCGTCTTCTCAACAGCCGCCTTCTCAGACACAAGAAGAGACCCAGTCAGGGGAGCAGCGGCAAGTTCAGACAGGGCAGCCAGCGCAACCCCAGGCTCAAGCTCAGGCTCAGGAGGAGCCAGTTCAGAGGACGTTACTTCAGACTTTGGTAGCCATCTAAGAGCAGCTGACCACTCAGCAGACAGAGCGCCAGTAGTGGCAGGCCGACATTATGGTTAGATTAAATCTCCAGGACACTGTCATTGCTGCAATCCAGGGTCAGCTGATTGACATTCAGAAATAGCAGCAAACCCAGTCCACTCGACTCCAGGAGATTATCCAGCACCTTGGCCAGCCTCCTCCAGAGGATGATAGAGACTTCTTTTTGGATCTCCAGTTAGATTAGATGCATTGTGCACTTCATAGCATTTCATTTCATATGATGTGTCTAAATCTTTTTTATTATAGTGGATGCATTTATTTTTGAACTGTTTGTATAGTGATCTTTCCTATTGTGGCATACCCCTTTTTGTATACATTTATTGTATTATTTTGTCTATTTCGAGTATATTTTGGCATTTCAGTTACAGGTATACTTTTTTATTGACATTCATATCACATGTATTGTTCCAACCGAGGTAATGGGTATTGTATTGTATTCGTATCGCTCTTTTCTATAACTTGACACCTTAGCTATGTCCTTAATTGTTGATATCATTTCTTTTTGGATTTTTGTGATGGAGGTGTCAAGGTTATTTCAAACAAGTACCATACCATGTTTTTGATTAAATTTGAGTTGATAATTAATCTACCTTGGAGATTATGATACATTGCAAGTTTTTGGCATAAAATCATTATAAGAGACAATTCACATTGTTGCTCACTAACATGTTATGTGATACCTTGTGTTTCATTCTTATGCATGCATATCCTTATAAGGTAGAGATTTTTACCGTGTGAGCTTTAGAGTTTATTTATCGCCTTTAAAGAGTGAATCACATTTATTCAAGATTATTTTTTTTTGTAGATCCTCATTCATTGAATAGCTTCATTATATTTGATTTTGGTTTACATGTTCGAGTGTTAGATAGATTTATTGACCCCCTATACACCTGTGAAGTTTTGATTTGTTGTATTCTTCGAATTCTAAACGCATAGGCCATTTCATTCCATTGAGCCATTTCATGTGTATTTTTCTTCTTCTTAATGTTCATATGCATGTGCATAAGTTAAAAAATTGTCAATGTCAATAGATGCATTGCTCTTATATTTGTAAAGTTGGAAGTGTATGGAGTTGAAGAGTAAAGAAAAATATATATATAGAGAAAGGGATGAAAAGGTGTTCCCAAAATAAAAATAAAAAAAAATCAAATACAAAAGAAGTGAGGTGAAGGAAGATTGCAAAAGTGATTCAAAAGATTGGAAGTGCGGAAGTGAATATCATTGATCATCATGTGTAATGCGCATGCATATGTTGAAACATTTTCCCACTTTCTATCCTCTTACATGGCTCTTCTTTCATTCATCACCCTTATGGCTTTGATATCCGAAGATACATGAATCTTTAATTCAATTGTGTATAAGGCATTAATGTCAATTTTCTAGATTATGCTTAAGCTGTGAATATTCCTTCATGAAGCTATGCCAAGTCGATACACTTACAATTTATTCATTTTTAGTTTCGGAATTGCTCTACTTGCATGGTTTATACATTTACTCGTTAAAAGAGCTTTCCATTGAGGGACCATGAGTGTTCATGTTCAAAGTTGAGTGCATGCCTTGTGAGACTTGGATCGAAGCATCAAGGACATAATTGTACGAGTTTTGAATCATTAGGGTCATATGTCATTGGTATTACGCGTCAATGTGTTTTATTTCTTCCATGCTTTATGTCTTTACCTTGCGACGGTTCACAACCTACACGAATGGCGAATTAACTTGAATAAGGTTAATACATATATATATTTTTTTTTTTCCTCTCATACTTTGATAGGGACTATCAAAGGCTTAGTTGGGGGGTGTTGATTACTCTTAGAAATAGTAATCTCTAGGCTTAAATTGTTAGTTAATTAGTTGAATTTCAGTGTTAATTTAGTATTTTAACTCCTAAAATGTATTAAAACTCTTTTTGTGCACTTCTTATAGGAATTAGAGCTTAAACCAAGGCAAATGGGCAAATGTGGGGATGACCGATCGATCGACCGATAGATCAGCCGATCGATCGGTGATCTGGCGATCGATCGGTGATTCTCTATTCGACCTTCTGCAGCAAACTTCAAAAATGGCGTTTTTTCGATCGATCGGTCGTTCGATCAGTGACGTCGGAATTCCCTCAACAGACTACACAGAAGCAAACTTCAGAGGGGTCAGTTTTGCGATCGATTGGACGTTCGATCGGCCGTTCGATCGGTCGCCTATCGATCGATCGGTGTGTACAAACTCTGTTTTTCTATAGAGTATAAAAGTTGTATATAAGGGACAAAGTGAAGGTTATGTTATTTTCTGCAGAACTGGACAGAGAAGGAGCTTCCAAAAGGGGTCTTTTGTTATTTTGTAAGGTTTTTAGTTAGATTTATTTTAATGCTTTGTATTTGTTGTCATTTATTGCTTTTGGATCATTGTAAATAAATGCTTGATATATATGAAGTGAATGATTTTCTACTCTTTCTAGCCATTTTTCCTCATTTTCTTGTTATTTTCCTTCACTTTCTCAGCAACCAAACACTAGTTCTATATAGTTTAATGGTAGATTTGTCTTCTTTTATGCTCTTTGACATGGATTTTAGTAGTTAAATATCCCTTAGATGTGGTTGTGAAGATCCACTAAAGATCTTCAAAGGGTGAAAAATGAGTTGTATGAATTTCAAAGGCATATCCTTAAAATTTCATGGTTTCATTTGATTTAGTATGAGATTCATTAGAAAAACTTAGATTCATAACCCCTTGGCAACATTTATGCACAAATCAATGTTTGGTATAGGTATTGCACATGTATAAGGTTTGATTCTAGAATGCCAATCATAGATTCCCTCTTTATACTCAATAAAAAAAAAAACCCACATTTTTATAGTCAACATTTTCCTAATCAAGAATCCAAGGTGTGATTTTTGATTTGAGTTACGAACCTCTCATTGGAAACCCTTGTTGTGAATTGGTGGATCGAAACAACCATGTCCAAGCTTTTCTTCTAAATTACATAAAATTAGATTTTATTGTCTTCATTAGTCATTAAATTATTGCACTAAGCATTGAACCACCATCATCTCAAAACCAACATATTTTCGGTCTCTTTTATGTTAGGAAAAGAAAAGAATTTTCATTTGTAATCCATCAAGATAAGTGTCTGTGCTAGTTGAGCTTTGTCGCTATATTTGCAGAATTTTCTTAAGAGAAAATGACACCGGATCCTTTGGTTTTTACTACATGCGTGACCTCCGTACTCTTGCGGAGTGACTCCAGTTTTGAAGCACATCTGGAAGCGTGTCAATGGGTAGAAGTAGAGCCACTTCGATAATCAAGGAATCGAACGCGAAAATATTTTCCTGGAAGAGTATCATTACATGGTTCGGCATACCCCATGCACTAGTATCGAATAACGGCACTCAGTTCGATGGAAGCAAGTTCAGAGACTTCTGCTATGAGCTAGGCATCAGGAATTATTATTCAACGTCGGCTTATCCACAATGCAACGGGCAGGCTGAGATTTCCAACAAAACAATGCTCAATGGTATCAAAAATCGTTTGGAAAACGCTAAAGAAAGATGGGTTAAAGAGCTCCCCAGCATCTTATGGTCATACAGAACCACTCCGAGGAGATTTACTGGGGAAACCCATTTCCCAATATCATACAGGGTAGAAGCAATAATACCCTTGAAAGTGGGACTCCCTACTATCAGATCGGCAGCTTTCAACACCGGCCTCAATGATCAGACTTTGGCAAGGGATATGGACCTTGTTGAAAAAAGGCGTGAGGCTGCCCTAATCAACCTTACTAGGTATCATCAACAGCTGAGCCGATCTTACAGCAAAAGGGTACAGCTAAGATCCTTTGCTCCTAGAGAATTAGTATGAAGAAAAGTATTAGAGGCAACCAAAAATCCAATAGATGAGAAGCTAGGCCCCAACTAGGAAGGTCCTTACAGAATTACGTCCTAAGTCAACGTTGGGGCATATTGACTGGAAACTGTTGAAGAAAGGCGACAACTACCCTGAACTTGGAACACAAATAATCTCAAAAAATTCTTCTAGCAGGCCCTTCTTATGTAATCTTTGCACAAATTAATGAAATTGGAAGCTACTCAACAAATTTGATGCCACTCCAAACTACAATGTACTAAAGGAAGACAAAACAAAACTAGGTGTAAAAACCTAGTCCTGGATCATTTATGACCAGGTCGACCAATGAAGGTCATAAAAACCAAATGTAAAAACTTGGTCCTATCTAAGTTGGGCTGGTCGGCCAATAATGGTCACAAAAAATCAGGTGTAAAAACCTGGTCCTAGATCATTTATGACCAGGTCGGCCAATGGAGGTCATAAAAATCAAATATAAAAACTTGGTCCTGTCTAAACACAGGGCAGTTCAGTTACACATAGGCTACAGACCCACCTTGGTCCTGCCTAAGTCAAGAAGATCGGCAGAAGAGCCACAAGAACTGAGGAACCAAAAAAAGATAAGTATCTTGACTCAGCCTGACCTAAGTTTAATAGCTTAAACTAGTAAAGGGCCACAATTTATGAACTAAGGCATTCATTTTCTTCGCTAAAAACAATTTTTTGGCCTAAATCCAGAAGCTCGGCGAGAGAATGAAGACCTTTTATTTTCCTAAACTTTTCTAGAATGACTTTGTCTTTGGCAAGTTAGCTCAGGTATCCGCATCATAGATCAACTATCTATTAGAGAAACGGCACACAAAAGATAAATAGAAGAATATACATTCATAAAAATAAAAAAAAAATTAAAGATTACACAATTGTCCACAAAAAACAGCAAATAAAAGAGGCCTTAAGGTAGCTCAACAACTAGAGATTCGGCAGTGGACAGGTCAGGCGGAGGTAATTCAATGGTTGATGGCAAATCGGCTGGAGGAAGCTCGGCAAGATTGGCTCCATCAACAGCCTTGGGTTCAGGGCCAGTGTTCACCCTTCCACCATGAGTGTTGGCGCCCTCTTCATTCTCAGACTCCAGCTCGGCATCAGCCCAAGCAGGTATCTTCGTCCATAGAGGGGAAGATTTGTCCTGCAACGACTTTCTCAGATCCGACGTCCAGCCGTCTTGAAAGGCGCCCTCAGATATGGTCTTCATCTGGATCCCATACTGATCCTTAGCGTTATTGAAGCCCTTGGTGTACTGAGCCTCGCACTCCTTCTTTAGCTCCTTCACCTCTAACTAAGATTCAGCCAGAGCCACCTTCGTTTCAGATGCCGACTTCTCAACTTTAGCCAGCATAGTCTTCAAATCGACAACCTCAACCCTAGCTTCGTCAAAATCCTTTTTTTTTCTACATAAGGGATGCCAGTGTATCCCCTAGGATGACCTGCTACTCTGTAAAGGCCTTTTGGAAGCCTCTGGCCTCATTATCCTTTGTATGGAACCTACGCCTGTGTCGGTCACGGTCTTGTAACAGATTGGCATACTAATCTCACAAGATGCAAAATCGATGTAAAACCTCCAAACTTTGGATCGCCCCTGACATAGGACAAAAGATGGCAAAAGTCAGATAGGAAAGACTTCTTACCACCATTGATCTGTGAACAACGCTTACTAGCAGTACATCATCGTCGATCTCGCTCAGCTCCTGGACATCTCCAAGCAGCACCAAGGCTTGGAGAGCCCCAATGACTACTGCGAGACAGTTGAGTATCCTATCATGGGTGTTCATGGGCCGACCAGCAACCTTTGGTCAAGCCATGAACTCCTCAGGAGTCGGCTTATCAACCTTGCCTTTACCTTTTGGATTAGTTTCTGCCAATGTAGATGGAGGAACAACAGAGTTGACCTTCTTCGCTTGAGCACCCTCCATTTCGGTAGTTTTCACCAGTTTCCTTTTCTTGGCACCTTGCTGAGGTACCAAGACTTCATCTAGAACTACCAGCTCAAGACCGGCATCAGTTCCAGCGCCGGAGTGCGCAACAGGAGGAGGAACCTCAACATTACCACCTAGGGCAGCGACTTCGGCGGTGAAAAGGTGGCAGCAACGAAGGATGGGATTGCCCCTTTTTTGTTCCTAGAAGCTCTCCCTCCCAGTGTCAGAGACAAATTGTGCACTTTAGGGGCCATGTCTTCTTCGGCGACAGCAGATATAGGCACAGCGGCAGGGGCTAGGGGCCACAATGTCGGGTACTCGCTGATCTCGTGCAGACTTTATTCTGCCTTTTATGCTGCGAGGACTGAGGCGGCAACTCCATATATTGCTGTGAAAGACTGGTATTGAACTGGGTATCCCAGCAAAATATGAGTGGCTCGCCCAATCCCAACCAATGCTCCTTCACCCTTGTACACTCAGGCAATGCCTAGAGCATTCAAATCCACCCCTAGAAGTTCGGTATCCTTGTCCTTGGCACCCAAATCAGCTGTAAAGCAAAAATAAGAGGGTGAGAAGTCAGAAATAGATGGAATTTCAAATAGATATAGAGAGGAAATTTGTACCAGATTGGGGAAAAGAAAATCAACCTATTTTTTGTGGGACCCTAGGGCATCGTACTGGTGGGGCTAGCTCCACAGGGATTTCACCAAATTCCCAAGGGTCTCTCACTCTAGCTATAATATTGTCAATCCTCTTCCTCGAGCTTGGAAAAAACTAAACCAACTCTCTAGGGCCAGCCCTAGCCCTAAAATAGTATTTATAGTGGTATGTCCGAACAGTGTTCACCTCCACCGCTGAGTAGCAGTAGTCAAATTTGTGAAGCCCTAGGCTCAGACCCAACCTTTTGTTCAACTCAACCAGCCCCATCATTATCCTGTACCCATTTGGCGCGAGTTGGATTGGGGTGATTTTGTAATGATTAAGGATTTCAATCAGAAGGGGGTGAATGGAAAAAAGGAGTACACCCTCTACAATGGCAACAAGAAGGAAGGAAGTTCCCTCCTTTGTTACTACCTAACCGTTGTCCCTGTGACTGATTAGCCTAATGTCTACGCCCATTGGAAAACTATATCGGGTCTTAAACGCAGTTATATTGTCGGAAGTGGCAAGCATACTCCTGAGGTGCGACCCCATTGCAAACTAGAAACAAAGGTTTGTAAGGTTTCCTACTCGAGGATGCAAGAGATTCATAAGACAAGAGGGAAAACTTACAGAGTTGCTGTCTTCGAGAAATAGATTCAAAATTCGAAGTTAGAGTTTGGCCTTGCATGTGAAAGATGGCCACAACTCCTCCGTCTGACAAAGAAAATTGAGGTGGTGGTAGTGTCTTCGGGTCATTCAACGATCGCGTTGCATTAAAACTTTTGACGATGTAACATCACAGCTCAAATGGCTATCGTGTATCATCCCTAACCTCCCTACCAAAGGATGCTAGGGCTGAGGGGCAATTGTGGGTCAAAAAACGCCAGCCTAGCCTAATAAGGTAGTCCCAATAAGTACTAAGAGGATTCATGCGGGCCACAAACAACTCAAACTTATCAGGGCAACTCAGTCCCACACTCCAGGTTAGCCTAAATAGGAAAACTACCCCGCCCCAAAGAACTAGGTCACCTAAGTCAGGGATATCAGGGCATTCAATGCTCTATTGTCAGCATTTAATGTTGAACGGACCCGCATTCAATGCGGAGGAAATAGAGCACGCTACAGCCATGCTTACATCTGGTCAGTTGAACTCAAGCATGGTGATAAAGGTGTATTCCTGTCCGATCAGCCCACTCTAACTAGCATGAGTCTATGAGATAAGTCATGATTACACGAGTAGGCTTGATAGAGAACACTACATTATAAAACACAGCATTTTGAAGAAGCAAGGTATGGACAATTGATTTAGGCATTCATTGTCTTGATTTTCTCATTCTATTCTCAGTTAAAATTGCTAACTTGACTGTCGGAGTGTGATCAGTCCAAAGAGGGTCGACTCATTCTAACTCATTTGTCTCTTTACAGCAGGTTAGAAACTTATTGATAGTGGTTCGAGTAATTGGCGAGACCTTCCTAGAAATTTCACATACAAAAACTATATTATTAATCTATTTATATTTGTCCTAGATTCTAGGCGCTATTCATGGAATTATTATACTTGAAAGAGATTTTCAAACAAAAGACAAATATATAAATATATAGCTAAATGATATGCTGCCACATATATAAGACAGTAGGAATTTCTATAACTCAAGTTAAAAGAAAACTATATCCAAATAAAAATATGAGTATAGGGCAAATAGTATGCTAACACATACACAGAGTAGTAGGAATTCATACGACTCAAGTTAAAGGAAATTCATCTCCAAATAAAAATATGAGTATATGACAAATAGTGTGCTGTCACGTACACAAGACAGTAGGTCCTACAGCCTAAGTTAAAGGAAATCTCTATCCGTTTTGGATTTGGATTTGTGGCTTAATGGCCCATTTTCCAATTAAAACATTACCCCCCACATAGCCCATAGTTCTTCCCACAAGGTCAAAGCCCGTCCAAGCCTAAGAAGGAAGCAATAAACATAACCCCATTGGACTACTATTTAGTTAGCTATTTCAATTTCACGAATCGTACCCTAAAATTGTATTCATTGGGTTCGAGAGGAGGTGGCTTGAGTTGAACGTTACTGCTGAGGCCCATAGGCCTAAATGATACCTTAAGCTCACTTTTTACCTGACCATGTTGGGCTTAAGGGTTCTTCCATTGGGCCTGTTGGCCTACATACCAAAAAAGAAAAAACTTGCATCTGCATTTTTTAAATGTATTATGGTCCCATTATAAGAGAAATAGGGCCACAAAATGTTGATTCAAGTCATCTCCCGTGGGTTGACTTATGAAATAGTAACAAATACAAATACACGGTCGTTTGGTATAATTATTTTATCAATTTAATTTATAAATAAATAAATAATTAAAAAAATTAGCTGTTTTACTTGTAAAGCCGAAAAAACCAAATCAAAAAAGTTTGAAATAAGTCTTAGACCCACAATAGACAGTGGGTGCATCATTATTTGGAGATATACACTCGAGATTCTTCTGTAAATTGTTGGAACAGTATCACTCTCCAAAGGTGGAAGGACTTCTGATTTTGAATTGTTTCTAAATCAATCATTCTATCAAGTGATCTTTTCATTCACTGTGTCCAACCCTTCTAAAATTAAGCTCAGTTATCTATTAGCTTGACTTGCAAAAAAAAAAAAAAATTTGAAGCTGATTTAATTTCCATAAGTAAAGTATTTTCCATGAGAATGTGTATAAGTATCGGATTTCCTTCGGTGGAGAAGAAAGTATAGAAAGTACCGTAGCTAGGCCAATATCAATTGAAGTTTTATTGTAAAACAGCTATTTTTCTCATTTCATACAGAGGGAAAACGGAATCATTCTCTTTGTTCCAGTAGTGGGCGAAGATTCACAACAATATTATTCGTTTAGGAAATCAAAAGAAAAAAGAAAAAGAGAAGTGAAATTACTTGTGTCTTTTCTTTTTTTTTACATGTAAACGAAAAAAAAAAATTCAGAAAAAAACAAATCAAGGGATAAACTTCTTTTAGCGACAACCAGTGGTCATGGTTGCAGCACTAAGCCGACGAGGCTAGCTCATGCTAATGTTTCTTCCAAGGCTGGCATTGGAGTTTAGAGCAAGGTTCAACCCACGTACTTGTGCATTCTTCTCCTCCGACGCCATCACAGCACTTGCAGACCACTCCCAGCGTTGCAAACAGTTTAGTGTATCCTACACATCACAACTCACATGATCAATAACTCAAATTAAGATTACTAATCAAGAGAGAGAGATAGAGAGTGAGAAAGAGTGAGAGAGAGTTGCATTAGTCAATTCTTACTTTGTTTGCGTAGAACAGAAAGTGGCCTGGCATCTACAACTCTTGGTCTCTGACAAGTAAAACCAGTCATCAAAAGCAACAAGAGAAGGATAGAAGGCTTGAACAAACCCATGACTCTTTTTTTTGGCTTGAACCAAGGTCTGTGTGTAGGAGGATTGGGGTGTGTGTATATATATATCTATATATTGCACACAAATCAGGACCCGTCAAAGCGGTAATGAAGAAGTCAAAAGACCTAGTTATTGTCTTTGTAGACGAAGACCTAAAATGTAATTGGGTCTTTACCTTTCTTTTTTTTTAACTTTTTTTTACTAACGGTGTCCGATTAACTTGTAAGTACTTTAATTTATTTAATTTTATGACTTATGTAGTTCTTTTATGATAATTTTTTTGTTTCATAAAAATAAAATAAGTATTAAATTAAAAATTTACAAATAACTTTAAAAAATTAATTACACTAAAAAAAATATAAAAAAATCGATCCTCAAGTCGTAAGCCAACCTTGGCTCTTTACTTGTCAATAATGGAAGTTGTTCAATTATTATCTAAAGTGTGGCAGCCAGCTAGCTATAGATAGGTGAAAGTCTGAAAGTAGGTCCCACTTTTCCACTTTTCTTACCACGTTTTCACTTTTCTTACCCATGATTGTTTGCGTGGGATAATGTCGCAGGATTCGATTATTCTTTGGTTTATTCTACCCAACAACAAACTTTGCATAAAAGTATTGGTTCTGGAATTTCATTAAGATTTTCTTTTAATGCTACACTTAAATTTACACAATCTAATATTATCCGTTTTAAATTATTACAAATGAATTTAAAGCACATTGTGTCATCATAGAGATTGTGCATGATATATAGCATAACAGTTCTCCCTTTACTAGAAGATATTTAGTGGTCAGGTAGTACCGAATACTCGATCGTAATATCTATTAAATTGTAACATGTGACATGTGAATACATCAGTAATCTGAGTTTGTGAAATATTTTTTTTTAAAAGTCTCGTCACTACTCTACTAACTTAGGTTGCTGATATATTCACACACTACGTATCACTATTTAATAAGTATTATCACTAAATACTCAATACTACCTGACTACTAGAATTTTTTCCTACTTCACTAAGTAATTTAAAATTGTGAATACAACTTACCAACAAAATTTTTTCTCCCTAAGTTATGTGTGTTAGAATAAATGGATGTGAACCCATTATTTTGTTGATCTTTGAGCCAATCTAAATGTGGGACCTATGCATCCTTTGTGTCGAGTCATTAGTGCGTTGGATTCACCTCCGAGAGGAGATGAATCTAGAATATTTACTTGCGCAAATCCGTGTAGGATTGAATGAGTTATTGGCCTCCAAAGTCACCCCCTTGAATATGAGTTATGTAGTTGAAAGTGAGTAATCTCACATGAATTTCTTATGGGAAATAAGTTATCCATATATAACCTAAGTTTAGAGTAAGGTTTGGGCCCCAAGGGGCACCCCACTTTTGTGGAAGGGGGAGGACCTATGGAACCCATGGGTTGACCCAATACTCCACACGCACGCGCCGCCGCCACTCGCTCGTCCAGTCCGAGACGTGACGTGGGTCGTGGGTTCGGTTCAAGTCTTATCTTTTTGGGTTAGGATCGGAATTATATTAATTAATTTCTGACAGTTTGACCGAACAGGTGCGTCCTTTCGATAAGGGACTGTTTGGCTGCTGGTACCTGTTCGAACCACTGTTTCGAACAGGCACCTGGGCTCTATAAATAGAACAGCATTCTAGCATTCATAACATCAATAAATTCCGAATTGTTGCATACAACGAATTCTTCTTCTTGCTTCTATTGTTTCCTGCGAGAGTTCAGATCATCTGGTGAAACCGCCGAGCAGTTTTTATTGAAGTGCTACCTACAGACTGCTGAGATCGTTTTATCATGGGAGTCAAACGCCCATCATCTCATGAGCACCAACTGTGGGGGGTGAATCTGTCTTTAAGGAGAGAGTGTGAAACACTCGACTCGATCTATCTTTTGACTTCTACATTTTCTATTTTTGTGAACGACAACCGGGTAAGTCGTTACGTTTTAATTTATTCTTATTCAGATTCTAATTGTCTTCTAGTTGAAATTGTTTCTAGTTGATAATTAGATAATTCGTGTTATTTATTATTTGTGATCACTAATTATACACATAGTAATTAAATAGGAATTATATATTCAACAATGTGTACTATATTTTCAACCGTTGTGTATCCATCAAATAAAAACTCAATCCATGCATAAAGATGACGAGGAACATTTTTAAAAAACATAAATGAAAAGAAAACTAGGATAAAGTTATTAACAATCTAGATGATTTTACGGTCGAAACAACATCTGATTACTATTACCAACAAGGGATTAGTTTAGCGGGTAAGTTCATTGTTCTCCTCACTCAAAGCTTAGGTTCGTCTTTTAACAGATCTTGTTGAGATCATCCATACTTTATGATCCACGGAAGGTGTATAGGCTTATAATCCTAGCTTACATCGTGGTTGGGTCTCACGCAAAAATTCTGTCTCCTCTCTCGTGTTGCTGTGAAGTCTAGCATATTGACAGTTATTGTGTAGCCTAGTGCACTTTTTTAGTACTAAAAAAAAAACATACTATTACTAAATAAATAAATAAAAACATCGGAGTGTCATTTGCAGTTTTTTTTTTTTTTTATATGGTCTTTCAAAAAAACTAAGTGAAATATTAACTCACACCTCCCCAAGTCTCCTATGTGTTTCAGTCAAGAAGGTAGGAAATGATAAAGTTTCAAATTAGAACAGAAACATATGTATATACCATATATTATAATGGTTATCGATTAACCATTGGAGGAACTCTGCTTTGGCTGTTCAACGTCCCTCACCTTAGCTGAAGTGTTTTAGGGGGAAAAATTAAGGTATGACTACCGTGTTTGAAGCAATTTTCTCTGTTAATATTGCATCAGAGCAGTAGTGATGCAATTGTTTTCATCAGGTAATGTTATGGGATCGTGAGTGTTCAGTTTTTATGCAACATGAAAATGAGGGAGAGAGTCTCAATGAGTGCACATATTATACGTAAATTCTGCATAGTTTGTAAAATACATGATAACAAACGAATGATATATGTGGTGCGTACAAGTTTAATATAATTTTTTCTTAAATAATATGATAAAAATATGGCACAAACATGGGCGGCACCAACTGTTGCATCGTGGGGTCAGTTGACCCACTGGAGTTTAAAAAAACATATTTAGTTAGTGTAATATTTTGAATAAAATTTAGCATTTATAGAATTTGACCCCTCTAAATATTAATTTAAACCTACCGAGTTGTCTCACAAGATAAAAAAGATGGCCATATTTCAGGGGGGAAAAAAACTTTAAGCACCTTATTGAAAATAAAAAAATATTAAATTTCTAGGAACATGTATATATGAAAAACTAAAAATTCACTTTTAGAATCTCTTTATATATGTAATATAATTACTTGCCTAAGAAATCACGTTACCAATAATAGTTGGTTAGCCTTTAACTTCTAATATAAGCAATTGTAAATTTCACATATATTATGTACCTTTTATCATCCTTCTTTCACATGATGGGGCCACTCATATGACAGAGAATAACAAAAGAAAACATAATAAGGTGAAATTATATGGTAAATGCATATTTATATTGTTTTAATGATCATTCATTAAAAAAATAAAAAAATAGAGTTTAGCAAACTAAAACTCTATTTTTTTATTTTAAAATTTTAAATCAATATACAAACATTTAATTACTTAAAAATATTCTCACATAGTTAGTTTTGATATTTGATTAGTATAATTCCTTAATATTTGAACATTAAACGAACCTACTGAAGAAAAATTCTGGAGTTGCCAATGGGGATATTAGTTATCAGATCAAAATAAAAAAATATATTGTTGACGAACAAGCATATTATGGTGCTAAATAAATAAATTCCACCTGATTTGAAAATAACTGTTCACATAAAGTTACTTATAGTTCTCATTTGATTTGAAAATAACTTTGGTAATCAATTATTCAATTTTTGTAGGTTTTTTTTAATGATGTATCATGTTACATGATTTTGTAAGTTCAATCAAATCACGGTTCCATTTTTAAAAGTTTTACATATCAACTCAAGTATTTGCTTTTAGTAATTTTTTTTTTTTATACTTTGGAATAGAATGACCGTATTTGCTTTTGGTATTACTAGAAGTAGTGACATACAAAATGTGTGCGCTTATAGCTGTCATTAACCTCACTAATTTCATATACTAAAAAGGTGTGGACGTGTTCAAAAAGATTTCAGTAAGCAGGTTTTATCAAATTCAAGTGTTAGCTTTATAATAATATACAAATTATATAAAAATAAATTAGACATGGTGGTACAAATAATGTGTATCCATGACTCCCACAAATTCCACTAACCCTTTATACTAACAGAATGTTAGTAAGAATGACAACAGAACGGATTTGGATCGGGGCACTCCTACCCTATCCCTGCCCTTCCATGGTAATCCCTCTCCCAATACCCGCCCCGCCCACCCTGCCTCCTTTATATTAGTTATTTTTTCAAACACATCATAAATAAAACAAGGGCTAAAATATCACAAAAATAAGGAGAAAATCAAAACAATCGTATTTTATTAAAATATATACATATAAAAAATAAGTATATATGTATGAATAGGGCGGGTTAGAGTAGGGGTGGGTTAGTGCACCTTGTCCCCTAACTCGCATCGCCCTAATTAGTATTACTTCATACCCGTTCTAATAGGGGCGCAGTAGGGCGGGACCTCGAGATGTCTGGTTATTTTGTTATTCAGGTGTAGGTATTTTCAGAAACTACAATTGTGACAGGTTTAAAAAAAAATTCAATGAACAGGTTTCACCATAATTAGGTGTTTACTTATGGGTAATGCTATACAAATAAAAAAATCATACAAAATTTTTGTACAAAATTATATGTCTTAATTAGAGCATTTTACTTCAAAACAACCACCCACCATAATGATTTTTAATTACAAAACAGCATTGCCACATTATTTTATATACAAATTTTGTATAAATTTTTTGTAAGAATAATATTTTCCTTACTTTATAAAGTATAGGTACACACACACATATATATATATATATAAACCATGCAGAGTTTGAGTTGAAAATTTCTGGCCCGAGGTGGAGTGAAACAATATATAGGCCAACACTTTCAACAGAAGCAGGGCCCAAAATGACTAGTCTAAGTCTCTAAGCTTGCCCAGCTGGGCTCTCCACTCTGCCTCTTCCCATAGCTATCCAATTACACAACATGGTCCAATGACCATGTTGGGTTCATGGGTTCTCCCATTGGGCCTAAGAACCCCAAAAATAAAAAATAAAATTTGTATCTGCATTTTTTGAAAATGTATTTTGATTCCCAGACAGGACGAATCTATGGACTCCAGAATGGTCGACTAATTATTAGAGAAATAGGGCCATTCTTCTATTCTAGAGAGATGCTGATTCCAGTCAGCTACTATTTGTTTGACATATGAATCAGTAATAAACAATATCCTCAAAAAGTTATTAAGCACTCATGGTACATCAGGTGCACTTGCTCATTCTCTCATAAAAACTCGCAAGCCTTGTGAGTATCAACCCATTCTATCTTAATTATGAGATCCATAAATTTTTATGAGAAAAAGGTTAATGCAGTTAATCTCACGTGGTGTTTTAAAAGTATTGAAATTTTTTGGATAAATTACAAGCACTTCCCTTGAGATTTCTTACAACAATAGAAAATACCCTTCAGGTTTTTGAAATGACACTGCCCTCCTTTCTGGTTTTATTGTCGGATACAGATTCCCCCTTTCGTTAACATGCCGTTAATGACTATAACGGATTTTGATGATGTCATCTCCTAATTTGCACTAAATGTCCATTTTGCCCTTCCAAAAGATAATTTTAACATTTACAAACAAATAAAGGCTATATAATTAACTAGTTACTTATGATGTTAACTAGTCCAAATTGTCTAAATAAACTTAATTACAATTAACTAGACTAAATAGTGCAAATAAACTTAATTACAACATTAAAACATAAATTAATTCCTTAAATATTTTCTCAACTAATGCTATTTATTATAGTAAAAGATCAAAATTTCTCTCTCTCTCTCTCTCTCCTTCCTTAAATCGACTAATTCTCCATCGACTAATTCTGATAAATGTAAAGATATAACTGAGGGATTCAATTTTCGTAGAGAAATTAGGTTGTGCTTATTTTTAGAGAGAGAACTTAAGGTGGGTTATACAAAGAATGAACAGAGAGAAAATAATTAATGGGTTTAGTTTACAGAGAATGAGAAATTGAGATTTGGGAATGGATTTACTTTTGATGTGTTTGGTTAATGTTGGGGTGAGGAAGAGATAGTGAATTTAGATGTGTGTGTGTGTGTGTGTGTGAGAGAGAGAGAGAGAGAGAATCAATGGAGGTATGGTTCTTAGTGAGAAAAAAATGGCAACACACTGAAGCATTGGTTTTGAATTTCTGATGTGTTGAAAGACCCACTTGAAAAAGAATTTGATAATTGGTGATGGGTAGAAATCAATTACTTTGTTAGTCATGAGTTTGGTCAAGTGGGCGTGAGGTGGGGTTTTGACTTTTTTTTTAGTCAAAGGAAGGGTAAAATAGTAAAACACTAGTCTTTGTTAACACCGTTAGAGACAAAGTTTGACAGGGGAGGTCAGTGTCATTTCAAAAACTTGAAGGGTACTTTTTATTGTTATCAGAAACCTCAGGGGAGGTGCTTGTAATTTATCCAAATTTTTTTCCATTATCACGACACTTAAGACAGTGGATCAATGTTGTTTGGCTAATGCCACGGCTAATGGCATTGATGCGGTCAAAGTGATGTTTTCATTAACTGTGTCCAACCCTTCTGGAAGCTTAGTAAAAATCTATTGGCTTTGTTTTAAATAAAATTTCTTTTCATTTTCTTAACCAACCAAACAAAAGCACGAACGAAACATGACATCATATGAGAGCTGGCAGAGGAACATCCAAGAAGAAACTTCTTTAAGCAACAACTTGAGATTATGGTAACCAACAGCTCAAACAATTCTAGCTTACACTAGGGGTGGTAATGGGACGTATTCGGGACGGGTTTGTTCCAATCTTATCCCGCCTCCGTTAGAAAAATTCTCTCCCATCCTTGACTTAAACTTGTGACGTGTTAAAACTCAAAATCCCATCTCCGTTTATAAATAATCCACCCCGCCCCGTTTAATGAATCAAATAATTGAACACTAATAAATCAAACAAATCTGAAAAATTGTTTTTGTTGTTAAGCATGACCTGTCGGCAGTATTATCATTGGCCTCACAACCAGTGAAAAATTCTTTTCCCTCTACATTATTGAGAAATAAGGAAAAAATAAATGAATGGAAGAAAATAAATTCAACTACTTGGATTAATTACTTTGTTATAGATTATTGGATTCTAAAAACTTTGATTGTCAATCATATCTTTAGTGCATGGCCCATATCATAAGAGGAAAGAAAAAAAAATCTAAAAGCACATGCTATTTGTACAGCTGTAGTCTTGCTAGAGAACAAATTGACAAAATGAATCTTGAGTTAAAAAGTCTCTGGTTAGGCCTCCTAATTATCTCGTCTTCTTCCAATCAATTGAAGATTGTTTCTTTTTTATTTGTCCTCTCTGGTTGCCCATATCAGAAACTTGCTGTCATTGAAGACCAAGACGAGGATCCAGCCCTTTGCATGTGTTCGTACACATATATTCACACGCATATGCATATGCACAAAACATGTAGAGAGAGAGGAAGAGGAAGAGGAAAAGAGCAGAGAGAGAGAGAGAAAGAGAGTAACTGAACAATGGCGACGGCGAGGGCAAACGATGCTTCAACGATCGACGATGGCTACGGAAAACGATCGACAACAGAGAACGGTCGCACACTTGACTCTTGAGCAGAAGAAGAGGAGATGCGGGCGGCGGCTGTAGAAGAAACCCTACATCTCATTATTGAGATATATATATAGTAAGTATAATACGGTATTATTTATAAAAAAAAATATAGGGGTAATTTTGACTATCAACATGTAATCGGGCGAATTCGAAGTATTCATGGCCTAAATCCATTTTCGCCCCGAACCCGAGTTACATTTCTTTTTTCATACCCGTTCTAAACCCGTTTATCTAGACTTTAAACCCGCTCTATACAGGGCGGGCCGGGGTGGGGCGGAGACCTAATTTTTCAGAAAAAATTGCCATTCCTAACTGACTCCCTTTAATTTGTAGTAGAAATTGCACATGCCTATAGGGAAAATCTCATTTGACTTCCAAACAGAGAGGGAATAACTGGAAATTTCAAAACTGGGGTTGGAACCCACTCCATTTCATCAAATAGCTAGAACATATATGGCCTACATACAACAAAATTATTTCATAAGCAAAATTCTATAATAAAAAATGAAATTAGTGGATTCTTGTTCAAATTCAACCCCATTATCTGCATTCAATTTTTATATATTCTTTTGTTTGTATGGCATCACTATTTTACTTAAATCTCTACAACTCAATAAAAAATAGGATAATTTTTTTTTAAGAGCAGCCCTATTGTCAAGGCAAAATTGGCTTTTAACAGGACAAAAAGATTGTGGGAGGACAAAAGAGATGTGGTGTTATAAACTAAATGAATTTGCAGTAAGTAAAATATTAAAACACAGTATATAAGAAAACTAATTCTTCTGGAACTGTCAGATAATAATAAAATAGTTCTTCTGGAACTATGGGGATAGATCTTCTTGATCACCCAAGTATGTATTTCTTTCATAAGATACAACATAAAGACAACAGAAATTTAAATAGGTTACCTACACTCTTTGTTTTTCCCTTTCTTCTCTTTTTTTCTTCTTCTTTCTTTTCTCGCTCTCTTCTCTCTCTTTTCTCTCTCTTATGTCTCTCTCTGTCTTGCCGTCTCTCTCTCTCTCTCTCTCTCTCTCTCTCTCTCTCTCTCTCTCTCTCTTTCTTTCTGTCTCTTTCTCTTTCTGTTCTTTCTCTCTTTTTTTTTTCTTTCTACTTTCTCCTCTTCTCTCTTTCTCTCTTTCGTTTATATAGGCAAAGATAGGAATAGATTACAAATCGGTCATTCACCGGTCAACATTTCATAACATGTGGTTGATTTTGATGGCATTTTATGCTTCTCATTTTTTTCTTTTCAATAAACCCATCAATTATTTATACAGCTATCAAAATTTATTAGAAAGGAGGCTAAAGCAAAGCTAATACAAACCTCAGGTCTAACGACTCTTGACACTCAATCTGAAGAATGATAAATCGATGGCCCATTTGCAATTAAAACGTGACTCCCCCCTGCCATGTAGCCTATAATTTTGCCCACAAGGTCGAAGCCCGTCCCACTTTGGACCATCATTTCGTTAGCCACTATAGTGTCGTGAGAGCGGGTAGAGAAATATTAGGTACTCGTTAGAAGTTCAACTTAATTAGAAGATCCAATGCATCCAAATATGAAATACACAGGAAAATCTTGAAGGGAAAATCTCATTCTACTGTGAAATAGAGAGTAAAGGAATAATAACTGGAAACTAGCTTCGAAATTGGGTCAAAAGTTGTTTGCTCATAAAGGCTGCTTTATTCATTTCGCACACCAAGACTAATTGAAAAGCATGATGATAGGTTTGTCCCATGTCATGGATCACGTTATTTGTTTATTTATAAATTGGTATTTTGAATGCCACGCGAGTCCGATAAAATTTTCACCTTCCACCCCGAATCCGATCCACTACCGAATCAATGCTTCTCAAACCGCCCCGTTAGGATTGGTTCGGGTCGATATATATGCATGCTAATGTTGCTTCCAAGGCAGGCATTGAAGTTTAGAGCAAGGCTCAACCCATGTACTTGTGCATTCTCCTCCGGTGCCATCACAACACTTGCAGACCATTCCCAGCGTTGCAAATAGTTTCGTGTAACCTACACATCACTTCACAATATCAGTCTCAAAAAGATCACTAATCCGGAGAGAGAGAGAGAGAGAGAGAGAGAGAGAGAGAGAGTTTCATTAGTAAATCCTTACTTTGGTTGGGTAGGACAGAAAGTGGCTTGGCATCTACAACTCTTGGTCTCTGACATGTAAAACCAGTCACCAAAAGCAGCAAGAGAAGCACAGAAGGCTTGAATAAACCCATGTCTCTCTTTGTCTTGAACAAAGGTCTGTGTGTTGGAGTATTGGTGTGTGTAGTGTGAGTACATATATGTATATATATGTGTGTATATATGGGCACAGAAACAAGGACTAGTCAAACAGATGATCAAGAAGTCAAGAGACTTTGTTGTTGTATATGATAATATGAAGACAAATTAAGACTTAAAAAGTAATTGGGTATCTACTCATCAATAATGATAGAAGTTCAATTATTACATAGAAGTGTTGGCAGCCAGCGAGCCATAGATGAGGTGAAACCGTGAAAGTGGGTTTCACGTTTCCACTTTCCTTGCCACGTTTGTTTGCGTGGAGTAAGGTCCGAGGACTAGGTTATCCTGAATTTAGGATCCGTCTCATACCCTTTTTTTGCGAAGTTTTTTTTATCATTTTTTTTGGCTTTTTAGCAAAAAATTTAATTTTGTTTGCTTTTTTAATTTTGTTTCTTATCTTAGCTAGCTTATAAAATCAAAAAAAAAAAAAATTTTTACTTACAAGTGAAAAAATTTAATTTGAAAAAGGCTCCAAATAAGCTTCACCTTATTCTGTTTTGCAAAACAAACGTGGCACAAAAGTATTGATTATAGAATTTTATTAAAATCTTATTTTTATACCATATTTAAATCGACATAGCACAATATTATTGGTCTTAAATTATCACACATGACTTTAAAATACGTTGTGAAATTGTAGAGATTTGTGCCATATCACTCTCACTTTACTAGGCAATTTAAAATTGTGAACATAAGTTACCAACTAATTTTTTTTCTCCCTAAATTATATGTACTATATTTTTAACAATTGTGGATGCTTCAAATAAAAACTCAATTCAAGCATAAAGACGACTATGAAAATTAAGAAAAAAATAAAATAAAAAGAAAACTAGGACAAAGTGGTTAATAATCTAGATGATTTTACAGTTGAATCAACATTTGATTACTGACGTGATCGGTGTGTCTTCTAGAAATTTTTTTTTTTTTTTTACAGTCTTTTGAAATAAATAAAATAAAATAAAAAAACTACCCCACACCTCCCCCAAGTCTCCTATATGGTCAGTCAACAAGGTAGGGAATGATGAAGTGTCAAATTAGAACAGAAACATATATATATATATATATATATATATTATAATTCTGATCGATCAACCATTGGAGAAACTCTGCTTGGGTTGTTCAACGTCCATCACCTCAGCTGAAGTGTTTTACGGGGAAATATGAAGGCATGACTACCGTGCTTGAAGTGATTTTATTTGTTAATCTTGAATTAGGGCAGCTGTAATGCAATCTTTTTCATCACGTAATGTAATATATGTGTGAGTGGTAAGTTTCTATGCTACATGATAATAAGGAGGGAGAGAGCCTCAAGGAGTGCACATATAATGCATAGATTCGGTTTAGCTAGTAAAATACGAGATGACAAAAGAAAAATATATGTTGTATATATGTGTTTAATATAATATTTTCTTAAGTAGTATGGTAATAATATGGCACAAAAATATCAGTATTTAAAATGAAATAGGAATATTAGTTATTGAATAAAAAAGTACAGTTGCATTTATAAGTTATTTATTTTTATATATAATATTTTTGTCTTATATTTTCTTTTCTTTTTTTTAAACCTTACCATTGACAAATGACCATATTATGGTACTAGATAAATAAATTCTATTTTTTTTAATTTATTCTTTCATGGAAGAATGTTTAGTTTATAAATTTTGGTACTTGATTTTATGTTTCAATTATTAACATAAAGTTATAAAAAAGTATGTTTTATAAGTTGGCCATATCAACTATATTAGAAAAATATCACAAAAGCAATGTACATACATATATATATATATATATATATAAACAGGTGGACCGGTGTGTACAAATGGAGAGAAAAAGTAAGGAATCAGTAATGGTGGTTACAGAACGGTTCCATCAAATTACTTATTAGTTCTCATCTAATTTGAAAATAACTTGCGTGTTAATGAATTATTCAATTTTTGTAGTTGTTTTTATAATTATATCATGTTACATGATTATATAAGTCCAATCAAATCATGATTCTATTTTTAAAAGCTTTACACATCAAATCAAGCTTTTGTTTTATTATATATTAGAGAGTAGACACACACAATTCGTGTTTTATTATTGTCAGAGATGATGGTAGATTGAATCATTAAAATTAATGTCGTGATCAATTGAACTATCGGAGATGATTTTATCAACATTGATAAGTTAATATAATAGGCAGAGTTTGAAATTTATAAATAATTGTCGTAATTATCAGGATAACTGTCGTCACCAATTTTTAAAAAAATCAATTGAGTTCTCCTTTTATATATTAGAATATATATATATGTGTGTGTGTGCATAATGAACCATGTAGAGTTTGAGCTGAAACTTTCTATTGAGGCCCAGCGGAAAGTGAAACAATATATGGGCCAACACTTCCAAAAGAAGAAGGGCCCAAAATGACTAAGCTTCCCAGCCGGGCTCTCCCCTCTGCTCGTATCTGTCTAATGATACAATTTGGTCCCATGACCTTATTGGGCTCACCGGTTCTCCCATTGAGCTTAAGAACCCAAAAAATAAGATAATGCTATACAATCAGAATATTCATACAGAATTTATCATCAAAATGATATGACTAAGTTATGGGCCTATCACTTTAAAATAAAGAACCCACCAAGATGCTTGTTTATTACAAAATTTCCATCGCCACATCATTCTGGTGTAGAATTCTGTACAAAAATTCTAGAAGAATAGTATTTTTTCCAAAAATAATAAAGAAAAAAGAAAATTTGCTGTCTGCATTTTTATAAAATGTGTTTTGGTTTCCCAGAATCTATGGACTCCAGAATGGTAAACTCATTATTAGAGAAATAGGGCCATTCTTCTATTCTAAAGAGATGCTGATTCCAGTCAGCTACTATTTGCTGACATATGAGTTGTTCGTAATAAACACAATATTCTGGGAAAGTTATTCAGCTCTCATGGAATATTACGTGAATTTGCTTCTTCTCTCACAAAAACTTTCGAGTGTTGTGATTAAGGATTCAAGTGAGTTTCATCTCAATTGGGGGACGCACGAATTTTTGTGAGAAAAAGATTAATGTGGTTAATGCTGCTTTAGAAGCATTGAAATTTTTTTCCATTATTATGACCGTTAAGACAGTGGACCAATGTTGTTTGGAGAGGTATCACTCTCCAAGGGTGGTTAAGGACATTTGACTTCTGAATTGTTTGAAAACATAGAGGTAAATGGCATTGATTCTGTCAAGTGATGTTTTCTTGACTGTGTCCAACCCTTCTGGAAGCTGACTAATAATCTATTGGTTTGGTTTTAAATAAATTTTCTTCTCATTTTCTCAGCCAACCAAACAAAAGCAAGAACCAAACGTGGAGTCATAGGAGAGCTAGCAGAGAAACATCAAAGAGGAAGCAACAACTAGTGGTTACGTTTACATCACTAAGCTTTTCCAGTAGCTCAGAACAATTCTAGCTAACACCCTCTAATTTGTAGTAGAAATTTTCATACGGTTGTAGGGAAAATTTCATTTGACTGCCAAACAGAGAATTAGAGAAGGAATGGAAACTTCAAAATTGGGTTAGAACCCACTCCATTTCATTAAGTAGCTAGTATAATATACATATATACGAGTATATATATGGCTGTGCGTACAGCAAAAATGAAAACTATTAATGCTAGTGTAGCTTCCAAGGAAGGCATTGGAGTTTAGAGCAAGGCTCAACCCATGTACTTGTGCACTCTCCTCCGGGGCCATCACAGCACTTGCAGACCATTCCCAGCGTTGCAAATATTTTCGTGTATTCTACATATGATCACTTCACAAGGTCAGCAACTAAAATATCACCCACAGAGAGAGAGAGAGAGAGAGAGAGAGAGAGAGAGAGTCCTTACTTTGTTGGGGAAGGAAAGAAAGTGGCCTGGCTTGTACAACTCTTGGTCTCTGACATGTACAACCAATCACCAAAAGGAACAAAAGAAGAAGAGAAGGCTTGAATAAACCCATGTCTGTCTTTGGCCTGAACAAGGTCTCTATGTAAGAGGATTTATGTGTGTGTATAGATATATGTATATATATGTCCACACAAACAAGGAGTAGTCAAAAGAAAGAGGTGATAAAGACAAGGAGACCTGGTTATTATATATGAAGAAAATACTTTAAAAAAATGTAGGTTGGGTCTTTATCTATTAATGATGAAATTTTCTTTCAATTTTCATCTAGAATGGTTGGCTGTGCCTTTTCTGTTTCAACTTTGAAATGTAGGAGCTATAAAGGAGAGGAGAAAGTAGGGCTTCTAGACGGCTCAGGAAACCCAAAAAAAAAAAGCCTATGGCTTCTAGATTAAAAACTGTGGTGGTGCCACACGTTTCCAATTTCATTACGTTCCTTGTAATTGGTTGGAACTTGGAAGCTTCCTTTCAACTCTCAATCCCCTAACCTTATTTTTTTCAACTAATCGGTTGTGGACAGCATACACGTATCTCGACTAATTTTAAAATTAAAGAATTAATAATACTTAAAAAATTTCGAATATAAGATCTTGAAAGATGCAAAATCCAAGTTTTAAAGTCTTAACCATTATACTAACCCTCGAGTTTTCAAATCCTCTTATCTATTCTAAATTTTACTGTGCAGAATCTTCTAAATTTTTTTTTTGTTGTCACATGTTGGTAAATTAAATTTGACGAACTCTATTGTCATTTCATTTAAATCAATGTTGTGATTTTATCATAATTAGTAAACGCTCGTATTATTTTATGTACATATAAATAAATAAAACTTTCATTTGCCATCTAAATCTTTTTCTTCTTGTTAATACTTAAAATATTAAATTAATAATTAAAATTGATAAATTAACTCATTATTATATTAACTATTTAAATAAAAAAATAAATTTATTTATCTATCACTTTAATTTAGCTGTTTATTAATAATATGTTTTAAAATTTTGATATACATGAAATAAAAATACTATCTACTAACATATATAAGATGTCCCGACTTTTTAATTAATGTTCATATGATACCCGGATAATCATATATTTATTTTTTTATATTCTTGTACTTTTATACCGAATTATGTTATTATATTTTTTAAAAAAAATTATATTAAACTCGTACTTTCTTTGTCATCCCCGCATTTTACCAACTATGGGTTTTATTAGTATTGTTCAACAAAAAGTGAAATTCTGAGTCACATAAGATAACACCGTCGACTAATTTTGATATGTTAAAATGTGTTATATGAGAAGATTCGAGACAAAGCAAGCAGGCACAGTGATTTTTCTTTTGAGGCACAGTCTTGCATTGATATTTAGTCTCTTCCTAATCAACTCGTTTGACGGGTTATTTGGAATTGTAAACTTTTTATCCGATCCGTTTGTTGTTTGGTCTCCGTGCGTTTCAGTTTGTTTCCCTCAAAAAATAAAAAAATAAAAAGATTCGAGACATTTTCTGAATGGAGTGGGACCCGATGTGGGAAGTGAGAACCACTTTCTAGTACAATTTTATAGAATATTATTTGGTTTGATTTAATTCTTCCAACAAAGTCATCAAGCTGTTCACATCAGAATCTGTGAAAGTTTGGCTTTTAAGGTCCTGTTCAGACTAAGAAATTCTGTTATATACATTGCACGGCTCTGTTGAAGAATCTCCACACCCACCGCCACATGAATTCCTCCTATAGTATATGTTATGCTTTTGTAGATGATGCTTCATGAATTCTTTACATTGCACATTAAGGTTAAATATATTCCACGATGATAATCTCGGTTACACATAAAAAATTATGAATTTAAATGAGATAATATCATTCGTCATTGAGTTTAAAAATTATAAATTTAAATAAAATAATATTATTCGTTATTGTGTTTAATAAACATTGTAAAAGTAATCCTAAAGCTCTCTTTTATCACTTAGCCGTGTTTTTATTTTGTGACTTATTCCAAGAAACATGCTATATGCATAAATTCTACAATTAATAGGTCCGACATATCATTATTAATATGGATCCCACCCCCAAAGAAATAAAATTGTGTACCTAAACTGTTTTTTGAAGTGCTTTAAGGGTTTATCATTTGAAAATATCAACCATTTTCTTTTTCAGCTAACCCTCCCAAGAAAAGTCCCTAGAATTTATTGCTTCTTAGGCTTTCTTATCCTAACAAAGAAAGGATAATTTTTAAATCAATTAGAAACTCAATCAAAGCATTAAGAATGTGAAAAATGGGAAAAGATAAGGAAGTGAAAATAAAACAGAATTTAGCCTACCACACCTCCCTAAATACCACACCATTTATGTTTAGTCGAGAAGGTAGTGAATGATTAACTGATAATTAGAGCAGAAATATATACCATACCATATATTATAAGCAAACAAAGCATTGTCACTGTCGATGAGTACAACGAATAGCATGCTCTCTGTACAACGAGTCGGATCATTTTGTTAGCCAAACAATAATAAAAGCCATCGAAAGCAAATCCAGGATTAAAGATGAGTAATAGCAAAGCGTATTTATAACTGGTGATCAAATCCCATCCAGGAAAATTTTTTCTAGCTTTCAAAAACAATTCCATACCCTATGAACAAAAGCATATGAGTACACCACTTAGTTTTTATCCTAAACTTTTTATCCTAAACTACAGTTCTGCGTCAACGCGTGGGGGAAATGAGTTTCATAATCTCTATATAAAGTCAGAACCATCACGATAATGCTCCAGGTCTGGATGTGTTCCACTCCCAGGCCTCCTGGGGTTTCTACAAAAAAGAAAAATTGAGATAAGTATTGATAGAAGCAGAAGAAAGCAAGAGAAGCACTGCCCTCGTAAGTTTCTAAGCATTGAAGGCTTGAAGCAACAACCTTATGCAGATTGTCTGCAATGTACAAGCATTTAATCAAATAAACAAGTTTCAGAACTCAAAAACCTTGCCAACCAATTTCGGTCCTGGTTCAGATCAGCTGCCAGTTTTCAGTTCACGGTGACTTCAGAAGAAATCCCAAACCCCCTTTTGGAAACCTTAGTATTGTGCAATCGTTCTACCCAACCAAACCGGGCATCAACCCAAAGGGTAAGTCAAGCTGGCTCAATGTAATTTAACTGGTGGTTTCAACCAGGACCAACTCACATGATTGAAGTGAAAGTGTGTGGCAAGGGAAAGGAGAGAAAAATATAACCAACCACAATTGAATTGGCCATATCAGACAAGGTGCCACAAGGATTTAGCCAGCCCAGACACATGGATTCGGCCATATTGTAGAGGGGAAAGGTCCCAAGTCAAGGGGCAACTTCCCTGAAACTAGGACTACCAGAGTATACCAAAAACAACTTCAATCTAGTCCCAAACAGGGTTGACACCAGAATGACATTTGCATTCAGTTGGCTGCATCAGCAAATTACCAGCCCATGAATTTCATTTTGGTGATTCAGACAATGCCCACTATGTCTAAGGCTAGCTTTAAAATAAAATAAAATAAAAAGGTCAAAGACCTTTACAAATTCTGAAAATGATGGTTCAACTCAATCTCCCACAATTCCAAGAATAGAGAAGACACGACCTACGCATAGCAATTTTTGGAAACCAAACGATTAAGAAACCACAAGTTCTGAACCCAACCACAGTTCAAGAGGAGGCAGTTTGAGAAAAACCATTTAAAACCACTACTACCACTACTCTTGCAGTTTATATGAACTGGGGGAAAACAAAAGGCAATTCAATATGCATTCAGATACCTGACAAATCGATTAGGCTCAAATCCAGGAACTCCAGGCGGGCCATAAGGATCAAAACGAGCACCTGGTGGAACGCCCCTGTTTCAATAAATAAATTCAAATTGTTAGCCCATCTCCAATAAAAGTCATTCAAATTGAGAGAGGGTGAGGACAAGAGAGAAACAGAGGGTGGGGGTGCAGAGTAACTCACGGTAGTCCTCCAGGCAAACCAGGATTCCTCCCTATCCCACCAAACAGAGGATGGTCAGGTCCTGCATCCACATGATGAACAGATTTAAGCGCAGAAGGAATGTATTGTACTTGTTAATCAAACAATTAAAAAGTAAGACCAAGTCTACAAACCTACAACCATGCCCCCACCAATGCCAAAATCACCTCTGAAAGACAGTTGAAACAAATACTAACATTAGCAAGTCAGGAACTGCAATTACAAAACAAAATGGAAAACTTTCCAGGACCTGAATCTAATACAGTTAAAAGTAATGAAACAAGCAGGGCCAGCAATACCTGGTCGGGTACATTCCAGCACCAGGCCCAGGATATAGATCACTGGTACCCACAGGATAAACTGGAGGATACACAACTCTGCACGGCAGACGACAAATAAGTCACATGAACCTCATATTTGGACAAGTTTCACCTTACAGTACAGATATAAATATAAAGACAATACAAGTGCAGCAGAAATCTGGATGACCAAAATCATGTACTGATCAGATTGGGCCAAAAGGCTGACCTTACAATATCCAAATTCTATCCCAACTGAGCACATAGTTCCTTTCACCTAGTGGAAAACTCAACTTCATTTTCTTTATCCAGTTGCAAGTTTAAAGACATTTGGTTTCATTCTTCCACAACCAAGGTAGATAGTCTCCTCAATTAAAAAAAGAATCCACTTTAGCTAATTAGGCTTAAACAAAATCAACAAATGAGCCCTGCATTAGTTAGCGAAGGAACTTTTTCCTGTCTTGCAACTCATGCATCCAATGTCCTAACCTTGGCTTTGCCCAGAAAGTTAGGTATCCGAAACTTAGAACTCGAATGGTCTGGCCCAAGCTATGTTACCTGGAACACGGATCGTTCCGGTACGTGAAACGGGAACGTGATACGCCACATGTTCTAAAATATGGTATGCTAGGGGTAGACTTCTATAAAGTATACTATTAGAATTAAGGTACTTGTAGAAGAATTTTCATTAATAATCAGATATTTAATAAAACATAATTTATGTTTTTTCAAATTAATCATCTAAAAATACATTCTATAAATATTATGGCCCATTTTTTTTGTGCATATTGTTATGCCAAAATTCTATTCTTCCTATATTTTTGTTCATTATAAATGATTTTTCTCTCTGTTAGGTGACCTTTAAAGATATAAATAGGAAAAAAGGTTTGGGATCGCTTTGGATCACTAAATTCACTGTTTCGGAACGCTAGAGTACCATGTTTCGGAACGCCGTTCCAAAAACGTAATTCGCTAGGGTAGTAGAGTATTATGGTAACACAAGGCCCAAGCTTTCCCGTCCTAATTGTGCTCAATTTGGATCAAATAGTCATAGTCCAATGGAAACCACAAACAGATATATATGGTACAGGATATCACTTAAGGGAGGAATCAAAATAAATCATACACATCTTTAACTTATGAGAAACTCCTATAACTTTGAATTGTTTGACCATGCGCCTTAATCAAACCACTAAGACTCTTCACAATAGATATTTTGTCATACTACAAAGACGGGAGCATTCTTGCATTATACAGAGAAAAATAGATATTTTCATTATTATGCATTGCAGTCTGGAATCTCCAAATATGAAAACTTCAAGATCCAAAATCATATAGGCAGCAATAATCTGTGGATCATGAAACGACCAATATTGTTGCTATTAAAGTAATGCACTAAACCAAAACATTTTCTTTAGTTCAAAAGTACCCTGCAGGATAAGGTTGAGGGCTCTGAGATTCAGTAAATCCTACATCCCTTGTTCCAGAACTGCAAATTGATAATACAAAGCATCAGTCAGTTGAGAGAAAGTTCTCAGTAAGTATAATTTCAATAAGAAATAAGATTAGGACTAGGAGAACATCAACTAAAAAACTAGAACCTTCAACCAAAATATAAAAACGAAAGCTCCTCTCTATAAAAATCAATAGCATATCAGCAACTAGCCAGAAAAAGTGTAACAACAAGCAATTTTCTTTTCGGAAATGACAAACTTAACTTCTAGAAATTCGTTTAGAAGGGTAATGATATACAACTAGAAAATTCATACAAAATTTATTATCAAAATAATGTGATTGAATGAGAGTCATCCACTTTAAAACAGAAGATCTATGATAATATCTTTTAATTACAAAAATGCCACTATCATATTATGTTGGTGGAATTTTTGTCCAAATTTCTCTAGTTTAGAAATATTACAACATCACACCAAAAATCTCTAAGGTGCAACACTGAACTCCGAAAATATCATCCTCTAAAGAAATGTATAGCATGTTGGGCAACCCCCGGAAAACCAAATTATCTTTGGCCAGACTTCAACATTAGAACATATTACATGAACACTAGAGCAATCCACAATTCATGCCCACTTGTGCCCTTGAAACCAATTGCATGTAAATAAGCTTATCTCAAAAAATGATCGAACTAATTAACCTTGAAGGCTGAGTGGATGAACCAGGCTGAGTTGATGAACTCTGTGTCGAAGTACCATTTAGTTTAGACAAAATCTCTTTATCCACACCGCTCACCAGCTTCTCCAAATTCTTATACTGCGAACCATAATTGGTACCCCCGTTCTCTCTATCATAATCCCCTATACTGCAAATCACAACCAAACCCCATAATTTATACACGAAGTACACGAACAATTAACCTAATTGAACTATGAGTTAGTAAACAATTCACCAAACTGCACAACATTTCATATGCAAAGACAAATACGGAGAAATCCACACTTGATTTCGAGATGGACAGGCTCGGAACCGCCGTCGCTCAGAGCGTCAACGAGCAATTTATCGTTCATGGCGAGACACTTAACCAATACTTTCTTGGAGCCATTGTCAGGGTTTGAGTATAGGAAAGCGTAGTCGTTCTCGAATTCATTCCACAGATCGATTCCCACCTCATCTACCCACCAAAAACAATTCTCATTCATAACCCCAGACAAACACATAGATACATACACATATACAGAGAGAGAGAGAGAGAGAGAGAGAGAGAGAGAGGGCGTTTACCAGTAGAAGTGGAGGAGAGGGCGTTGTCGGAGAAGGCGGGAGGACCGGTGGCGTGGAGGACGTAGCCGGAGGCGAGGAAGGAGGCGTGGACTGCGAAGGCTATCTTGTCATTAGCGTTCCTGAATGATGGCCTCGCTGCCCTAATCACCGCCATCACCGATTGTTCACTTGCCATTTTGGTGTTCAATCGATCGATTTCTTCGATTCTGATTTCAATAGTGATCGAATTGAGGGGAAAGAATTGTATAGAGCTTTCGCTGATCTGCTGCAACCGAACACAAACGTTTTAAGTCGCCACCGACTAGAGAATAAACTTGAATTCCGCTTGGCTTACTTGCCAAGCGAAGCCGAATGACCTGTTTGGACCTTGTCGAAGGGAAAAGCAAGGAGGCGAGTTTGGAAATTTTGTTGAAAAGGGGAGGAAACAAAAGAAAAGTGGAAGGAAAATAGTTTAATTTATTTAAAAATTAAAGAGAAGTAGTAAAAAAAAATAACAGAGTAGTCATTGAAAAATAACATATTTTCAAAGTGAGAAAAACTAACTTTAGATTTTATTTTGAATTTTTTTTCTCTTTTCTCTTAAATTATAAATAAATCAAATAGGGAACAAAAGACATACTACTAAGACATGGTACATTTCAAACCGAAAATAAAAAATAAGAAAAATAGAACATATATAGACAGAGTCACAAAAGTTTGTTAGTCCACAAGCCGCTTTAAAAAATTTAATGGTCAACAAGAAAAATTCCCCTTCGTTTTAGAAAAGTGCCTAAAATTAAAGTCTACAATCAAATCAAATTTGAATCATATGTTTAAGTACCATGGTCTAGGCTTCATGGTTTCCTTTTTTTTGTTTTTTTGGTTACATGTTGTTGTTCAAGTTTTCAGTCGATTATTCTTTTAAGCACATGCAAGTCACTATTTACATGAACCATGTAAACTTCATGTATTAAATTAATATTTCTATAAGTCTATTATTCTCTTTCATAACACACATTCTCACACGAAAGGAGCCATCCCATACCTTGAGAATATATTAAATACAATAGTGATGTCATATTATTTTGCTAACGTGATATCACAAGTCAATCACATTACGTCAAATGTATGTGTTGAAATCTAATTACTTTTATTTTATTAAGAGATTTTCTCGAACTATTTGTGCGATAGTTATTATAATTTTAACACATGCATTTGACATGATTACTTGTGATACCATGTCAGTAAAATGAGATAATATGATCATTGCATTGAATATTTTTCGACATTCCCCTTGAGACATGCATGTCTATACACAAGGTAAGATTAATGCAATTTAGTTTTCCATGGTGAAAATGATAAGTTCGGAATTAAGATCATCTCTTTTCTTTCTGTTTTTAATGATTTGATGTCCAAGTCAGCTTTCGCATATCATGACTCATCTTAGGACCGGTGAAGTCTTCCGTCTCATACAAATTAAATAATTGTCAGTTCAAAAATCCTAGGATATCCAAGGCCTTAACCACCAAGCCAACCCTTTGAAAGAATAAAGAAAGATCTCTATTTGATTAATTAAGGAATTGACGCATCATTTGAAATAAAAATGAAGAAATCGATGAATTGATCTAAAAAACTTAAAAAAAATTTTAAAACATATATGATAGAGCCTTATCTAATCCATTAATCGATGGAATGGAAGGATCCAAATCTAGTTGAGGAACACATTATAAACAAAACGTAATGCCATGTGGCACTCTTAACTTGCTTTTGATATGATAAACGAGAAAATTTATACAAAATTAATTATTGGAATCATCTGAATGAATGAAAACAATTTACTTTAAAACAGAACAGCTATGCCTCTTCGTTGTGTAAACATTTCTTTGGATCGTCATACTGTTAATCCTATGAAGTATCAAACCATTAGCATCACTATGGTGGCTCTTTTTTTCCCATTTTTCTTCTGATAATAAAGCTGGCAATATCATATATATATCTATATATATCAGTTCTTTACAGTATTCGTCAAATGAGCAACCTGTAATGCCACCCATGTATTTACATACAGAAAAAACTAGTATAGTTCAGGGATTAGGCTCTGCATTTTTCCTTCCGGTAGCTCGGATGTAACAGAAAACAGCCACCAAGAATGTGGTGGCAAGGCCGCCGAGAATTACACCGCCTCCGGCGACTGACTTATCAATCGAATGGTGCTGCTTCTTTATACGTACCTGCTGCCCCTGCATGAACCGAGTCTCTTGATCTAATGCACTAACCTCTATTTCAGAGTGCAAACCTTCGGTTTGAGGTGCTTCGAATGGGCTCAAAGACGGTGAAACAGAGGATTCCACAACTGTGGCATAGTGTTTTCCGAGTTTTCGAATTGCGGGCGCTTCAGCCATTGCATTGGCGGTTGCTAGAAGCACAAAAACATCTGCTAAGATCAGGCAAAGAACAAGAAACTGAGCCATTTATGAGAAAATGTGTATTCCGAAAATGCTTTCTGCTCTGAGGCAATGCAGGTTAGACACTGGCCTTGGGTCTTATATATAGAGGTTTAGCATTATAAGAGCTCGTACCTGTTTGGTTTGAGGGAAATTTCCTTTTGTTGGATTACAGGAATTATTTATATAATTTTCTTTTTATTTCTTGTTGGGTTGTCTGCATAATGGGGGAAGTCAACGAAGATGCACGTGGAAGCGTTAGAACATTTGAAATACAACTAGGATTGCAATTAAAGGGACACGATCGCTACTGTGTTTATTTGCAAAATTGTAGTGCATTTTACGATGAATCGTCAAAGAAATGGACTAAAAAATTGAAGGCTCTGTTTTCTATAAATCTATAATTGATAAGAAGATGATCAGAAGTTTTAATATTTTTGAGAAGTATTCAGACACCCCATGGCAGTTTTCATCAGTGGACTCTGTTTTACACTACATTAGAAAGGAGGAAACTTCAGAAACTTAAGCCATCACCGCCAAAGATTGTTGGGAAAGTTAAATAAAATCCTTTCCATGAAATAATTTTCTAAAATAATTTTCTTTTCCTTTCACGAGAATGACATATTCAATTTTAAGAAGTTCAATGGTACCAGTTGCCATAGCTCTAGAAAGACAATCTTCAATTAGATTACGCGGCAAACGAATGAATGGAAGAATAGAACAAGAATCAAACATGACGTTTGTAATTGAAAAATCTTGAGGAGAAGATCTTTCAGCTTTATAGACAAGTCCAATGGACTTTATTACACCACCTCAACAAGCTGCTAAGATGAAAAATTGCAGGAAGTATCACTTGTCTGTGAGCATCGAAAGCAAACTCGAAACATGAGAATCTAATCAGACAATGAATTTCTGATATATGTTATACACATGTATGTACCTCAGCATGGTTGAATGGAATCAATGGCCAATAGTTTCTTTCTAGAATATTTTACCTACAGTTACGGTGGACTGCTTTATAAATCAGGGACATGATGCAGATTTAATATTTCTTAAGGGAGCAAACTGGTAAAAGATATAGTATATTTAGCAAGTTGAATAAGGAGATGCCCATTATATGGGAAACAGTACTTGTTTTCGGGCACCTTGGAGAGGAGAGACCATGGCAGAGTTCCATTTGAATAAGAGGAGTTCCTGTCAGTCATTGTCTCTGCATGATGGAATTCTGATTGCACTAGGTTGGCAATCCATTTTAAACAGAGAAATTGTTTGCTGGCAATCTCATGCCAGCTTATGAATCTGCTATGGCCGAACCAGTGGGGCAATATGCAGGTCATTTGCACTTGCGATGAGGCCCCCAGCAGCACCAAGCCAGGCACACTCTTTACCAATGACACTGCTTAGCCGATCAAAACTGTAAGAATTTCATTTGAGATCAACACAACCAGCAACATGTAAGATCCAGAATCAGAGTCATAAAGAGAGGACAAGAGATCAACTTGTGATTACTGTATTGTAAGGATTGTAATGAAGGAATTCTATGGGTGTAGAACCCGTTCTACAGAATTAAATCAATTCGCTTGTTTGGGAATTCCCCAGCCCTTAGATGCGAAATTTATTTGGGATTGTTTCTTTATGATTTTGATCAGTTATTTATCATTACAATTTAAGCACCAGACCTTGCACCTTTCAGCAAGGAGAAGAAAATGAACAGAGAACCTATCAGTAACTTATGGGACGAGGAAAAGCTAAAGAATAACTTGAGAAAGCACGCTGTATGAATAGGACCGAAACCTGTAATCGGTCGAGCTGCAGAGATATATGTTGCTATTTATAGAGATACCACATGTTGATGAAAATGGCTTATAGATAGCTACAGAGATACCAAATGTCCAGGAGACAATGTGCTCAGATACCATTTCTAAACTGTTAGGTCGAAAACAGAGAGACATGCATATCTACGTAACAAGCTCAGTTTTTCAAAACGACTTAGGATACAAATGGTTAAAATGACTTAGATAAGTATATCATAAAGCTCATGACCGAACCTTCTGTGGAGAGAGAGAGAGAGAGAGAGAGAGAGAGAGAGAGAGAGAGAGAGAGAGAGAAATGGACTTCACCAAGCCGAACTTCAATCATACTAATATATAATAAAGCTCATAAAGAAGTACTCACCATAGACTATATTTAATAGAACGCCTCTACATTGTTAAGAGATAATTTCTTGAAATTCCTTCAAAATGAACTTCGCCAAACCGAACTTCAATCAAACTAATATATGATAAAGCTCATATACAAGTACTCACCATAAGCTATATTTAATAGAACACCTCTACATGGTTATGAGATAATTTCTTCACTCTGTTCGTGACATAATTCCTCACTCTTAAAAAACTAAATAGCAGTCTTAATAAATTATACTCGCTTTTTACTAGGCATACATAAAATACCTTGAGTAAGATACGGATGAATGCGAAAAAAAAAAAAAACCACAAACTGGTAGTCAATTCCCTTAGAAGACTGCTTGTCCAGTCAAAACCTAGGAAGTATATCTGGTTTCAAATTCCGTAGTCCCATCATGCTGAAAACTTAGATGAGGAGCTTCTCGATGGCATCCTGCATTTGCAAGATTGTATCAGGGCTTGAATATCATTCAGAGGAAAATGGAGGACACAATGCAGACAAAATAAAATCAATGGAAAGTAACCTTGAGTTGCTGTATTTGAGATTTCAACTGGCTTCCCTCATTGCTCGTCACAGAACAAGAAATAACTGGTCTGGTAACTCCACAGGCTCGACCAAGGGCTTGTTTTGAAGGAACAAACACATAAGGCACATTCTGTAAAGGTTAAATACCAAGGTTGGTTTCTTGAACTATGTTAATGAACTTAAATTCAAGTGTCAGCTACAGGTAAGTGTCCAGGACTCCAGAAGCTTGACAGATTCAACCTCTAAATGAACGCTGGAAGACAGCTAAATTAAATATGTTTTAACCGCAAAACATATATTTTAACCCCAAAAAAAAGGAATAGACATATGAAAGGACAGACCATTTCACAGTCTGTTGGATTAAAGAATAAAAAAAAAGTAACAGAAAACTGCATTTTCACTACCCCCCCCCCCCCAAAAAAAAAAAAAAAAAAAAAAAAACATAAGAAAAAATAGAAGCCAAACATTGTATCTACAACACACTTGATAGTCAAGAAACAAAATGTCCACAAAATGAGTCTTAACTATAAGTAGGTTGTTGAAATAGATGAACGGCAATGTGATAATTAATAGAATCCGAAATAAATGCAGCCATGAGAAGTTAACAGGTTGCAATAGGTCTACGACACCAAATCACACAGAAAAGGTAGTTGAGATATTTTAGAGGAATCGAAAACAAGATGTCCCAGCACCAACAGTTTTCAAAAGACTTTTGTTAGCTGTATTGACAGTAAAACAGCCAAGGAAGCACTATTTCAGAAACACTAGATGGCACTGAGAGCCGAGAAGGCATGGATGAAGGAAAATATATAAAAAAAAATGCAAAAAAATCTACAAAAAATGGCATTAATGGAAGATACAGAAACAGGCTTTATCTTTGGATCACAAAGCAATTAGAACACCGACACATAGAGCAGTCATTCGGTCTTTGCATCATGAGTTTGTTCAAAATAATGAAGAGAAATCAATTACTCCACTGAATGAAGGTTCAACAGTTCACCCACCTAAAAGAGAAATGCACATCAAAATAGGCATAAAAGCTGACTAGCAGGATCTTGGTTCTGTTCATCAATCCTCTTCTGCTTTAAGTTAATTGACTCCAAAAATAAGATAAAAATATATTCCTAACAAAATATTTCCTTAGCAATGCTAGCATAAAATTTAGTTTCTACAACATTTCCTGCTTTGTTTCCCCCTTGCCCTTTCAATACCTTCGATTGGGAACACATCGCTTCTCAACAGCGGAGTTACCCGTGTTTATTGTATATGGACAAATCATCTCAATCAATATTCTTTCATCATATGTTGATTTGTCCTCGGGCAGCAAAAAGAGGGGACAAAAATAATATCTTGATTTAATTCTAAACTCAAATATATTTCCACTGCATTATCTTTTACTCATATAGTTTCTTAACTTTCTTCTCTTTGAATTCATCCAGTCACTTATTGCCTTGCAACATCTTATAAAACCTGCCCTTCAACTTGATGGGCAAACGCCAATCACATAGCGCCCAGAAGTGCTCCTCTAGTTTACATGTCCCAATCTAAAGATAAAATCATGTTCGTATCTGCACCATTCACTTAATTTTGCACGAAAAAGGGTTTAAACCATTACCTACCATTCTACATAATCTTTAAATTACCGACTGATTGTAATTAAAACAACACAAATTTGCGACTAAACAATTTACAATGGTTATCAAAGCAAAAGATCATAAAATAGGTTACCTTATCCTCAGCAAGAAGTGGCAGATGAAGAAGGATTTCAAGGGGCTCAGTGTCGGCCGCCATTACAACGAACTCCGAAATACCTCTGTTTAGAGTCTTAGTAGCTGAAATTCAAACCAGAGCCATATAAGCAATAGAGAAGACAATCATATACCCATTACTAGCATATAAGAATAACAACCTTCATTAGCACCCTTTTTAAGCTGTTTGTAGTTGGCAGCTTGTTGAACGAGGTCGAGTATGGTAATGGTCAGCTGGGCATCGGCCAATGGGTATGCTTTTGGGTTCACAGCTTCAGCAGTCTGTATTGAGTGTGTAAACAGATGCATTACATATATATATATATGTGTGTGTGTGTGTGTGTGTGTGTTTGTATCTATACATCAAGCAACTATTGAAAGAAAAGAACAAGAGATTAAGTAAACAATGAACATAGGAAACCCAACTGCTAGAGAGAAAGTACCATGGTAGGCGAGGGTTGAAAGCTTCTCCAAAAGAAAAAACTAGGGTTTGCTGCGGAATGAAGTTAATGGGGAGGCAAGGGGGTTTAAAGAGGGCTAAAAATGGTAGAAAAATTAGGATTCGGGGTGTTTAGGCGGTGTTTGGTTGCTGTTTACTGAGTAACCCTGGGCTTGTTTTAAACCATTCCGGGGTGAAAATGAGAAAGAAAAAAAACCAATTGCACCAGCCGGGAATCGAACCCGGGTCTGTACCGTGGCAGGGTACTATTCTACCACTAGACCACTGGTGCTCGTTGGAATCTCTGGCCTTAATAAAATAACATGTTCTATTAAATTATAGATATTTTTTTAAAACAAAGAAATCCAGTTCCAAATGTCCATATTGTGGGAAAGAGATAAGTAATCAGATTAAGGACAATATAAGCAATCCACAAATAAAGAGTCCACGAATGCAAGAATCCAAATTTTCCGGCTAAAAATCTTGATGTCGTAGTTAATTACAACCCTACTCTAAAGCAAATCAAACTCTAATAAACAAGGTCCAATTATATATTTGTTGCATCATTGGATATCCAATCGGGGAAGATTCATATTTTAAGCATAAAGTAGGTGAGACGGGAGCTAGAAATTTGTTGGGGGGTAAGTGTACCAAGAAAAGAAAATTTGAGTTGCCTTTGGTATATTACTTTTCAATTTCAATTTCTTACATAAGCATTATGGAAAAAAAGTATTCAATCAAAAGAATAATCAATAAATCTACAAAAGTCATTTCTTATTCTTCTTTAATTATAATATAGTTTTCGAGTTATACAATTAGCATTTAGGGTACGTAGAATTTCTAAGACTTCCATTTTGGTGTTTAGTTGAGGGCCACCCTATTATACACTAAAAGAACACTCGTGAAATAGAGGGCTAAGAATTGTCAAAAACTCAAGTGGCCATGGTGCCTCATGGTCTACACATTATTTCGCGCTTGACAATAGTTAAGCTTTCTTGGGAAAGCTAAAATCGTATTGACATGCTTCGCTAAATCGTGGCATACATTACCCAAGTAGTTGTTGAGATTCACTTTCAGAGTGACACTACATTCTGGTTAAAAAAAACAAAAGGAATTAGAAAGAAATATTCGTGAGAAATGACTGCCAAGGATTTAGGAACATATGGGTTCAGCCGAAGCTAGATATCAAAAAAGAGTTAGTTAAAAATAAATAAATAAATAAAGCAAAATAATTCATTTAGTTGATTCTGAGGGGAATACGTTTCTGTTTAGTTTAGTTCATGAAGTATCTCTGCAGATGTGGCATGTGGATTTTCTCATCCATTGTCATTTTTCTTTTCCACGAGAAGGCAAAATTCAGACAATATGAATTTACTGTCTTGAATAACTCGTTTTTACTCCTGGATTTTCCGATATCTTGCTCTCACTGGGCTACCCAACTTAATCGATAAGGATGTAAATTTGGCCCCACGGCCTACTCAAAGCCCAACCAAAAAGCCTAAAGGAATTTTAAAAAATCAAAAAAATTCTAAAAAGTAACTAAAAGAATGAAGTCCGATGCCTTGCCCAAGCCCGTTACTCCTTATAGCTTGTTTGGAACTTGGGAGAGAGAAGTGAAAGGAAGAGAAATGAGAGGAAAGAGAAAATAAAGAAAAAGAAAAGGAAAGAAGAAAAACAAATTTGAAAAAAATAAAGGAAAAGAAAAGAAAAGAAGAAAAACAAATTTGAAATCAATATCTCTCTTTCTCTCTCTTCTTTCCTTTCACTTTTATTTTATTTTCTTTGCCAAATCAAATAGAAAAAATATAACAAACAGTATTTTACATTACTCTCCCTTCTCTTTCTCAGGTTCCAAACAGGCTATTAGGGCCGTGGCTAGGTGTGGGCCTTGGGAGTGAAAAGTTTGCCCAGTTTTTGGCAAGAAACCAAGCCCAAACGGGCCAGGCGGGGCGGACCAAATTGATAAGCCTATTAATCGAATATCCCCTATCTTCAAGGGTATTTAGGCTTACCCCCAGTTGAAAAGGTGAATATTGCGTCTCTCTTTGTCATGTCATAACGAGGGTCTATTTAGTATAGTTTTTTTTTAAGTATTGTTGGTCTGATTTTTTTTAATTTTTTTATTATTTTACTTATCTACAAGAAAGCAAAAAAAAAAATCAGTATTTTTTTGTTTATAAGTAAAAAAAAATAAAAAAAAAAACTAAATTTAAATTCTACCAAACCAACCTAAAAATCAGAGAATATGCTTCAACCCGTTGCACCTGGTTATAATAAGTCAGGTGGCAATCATGTCTCGAAGCACTGAATTAATATATATATATATATATATATTTTGTTCTTTTAGCATTTGTCAAAAGTCAGCACTCATCCACAATTATCTCTGCACTTTGACTCCTTAAGCATGATTTGTTAATTAGGCAGTGTCTGTGGGCTGCTGCACCCATCATACACTTCTTAAACTGATCTTACTGGAATATTTATCATCATTATTATCTTTGAATTACTACCACAGTTTTAGATATTTCCGTTTCTCTAATCAAAGGGACAATGGGATTGGATTGTAGATTTACATTTTGGTAGTTGATTAGCAAGACATTTGACTTATCTCTCTCTGGTTACTGTATTCACTCCTGTTCCTTCGATGTAATTAACAAGAGAGTTTAGACTTTAGATCAATGGGGTCCACTTGTAGCGTTGAACAAGCACAAAAAATGGCCACGTGAATTTTGTGTGTGTTTTTTTTTGGGGTTTCAAGATATTGGAATTTCTCACTGATTAGTGATTCCATCACTTTGACAAGTTGCAGTTTACATTAGCAAAATATAGGTCAAAATCTTATTGATTAGTGGGGGATTTGCTGGGAAACATTCTGAATCTTTCGAATTTCTTGGTTGTTTTGCCTATATTTTGAACGTTCTAGAGTTATATATATAGTTTTGTGAACTATACAAGATAATTTTGAATTCCATCATTGAGGAGGAATTAGGGATGTTACATATAACATCACACTATATTCATACAAAATTTATTAACAGAATGATGTAGTTCGATAAGAGTCGTTCGCTTTAAAACAAAACACCCATCGCTCTTAATTATAATAATGTTACTGTCACATCATTCAGATAGGATTTTCTGTACTGATTTTCTAAAAGAATAGCATTTTTCGACTATATAGGAGGACATGATTTTTATTGTTATATTTGGAGCCGGATTTATTAAGGAAAAAACAAAAGAAAAGGAAAATGTGAGAGAAAAGAGAATGAAATGAAATAGTATTTTTATTTCCTTTTTTCTCATTTTTTTTTCTTTTTATTTTTTATTACTAAATTATTAATCCACACACAACCTAAGTGTTGTTATTGGTAGGAATCTTTAAAATTCATCAGTCTAAAGGACTGAAACATCACCTCCTAATCGTGTTGCCAAAACTTAATGCGATTTAGGGTGGTTGGAGAGACAGCCTCAAGGCTGTGGATCAACAAGATATGAAAATAACCCGATTCACAGCCTAATTCCATATATATTTTGTGTTTGAAGGTGATTCTGATTTAGCCATCAAGTACTTTATGGGCATCATTAGATGATGTCTAATACTCTTTCAGACATAATGTCCCATTTGCATGAATGGTCGCAGGATTATTGGACACAGTGGATTGAAGATAAGGAGCAGCCATGTCTGTGTCCATGTCCATGTTGCCAAACAATGGAGATAAGAAGAACTTAGTAGAAAGTGAGATGTGTCTCCTCCTTTTGGAAAGCCATCCCACAAACAAGCTATGGGATTGGCATTGTTCAAGATAGACTAGCTTGACAACTTTCTGTAATGACAGATGCAAGGTAGATGCATGCAAAAATGAAAAAGTTTTGAAGATTCAACAAGATGGAAAATATGTTACAGTTTTCTGGATTTCATTTTCAGAAAAGCATTGACTGCATCTTGCAAAATTATTTTACATGTGTGCATGCATGTATCTCCTTTCTCCTTTTTTAGGAAAGGACTCATGATCATGAAGGTTGTCAAATGTGATTGGCCATGTAAAGATGATTGTTTTAGTCATTGCGAATATTTTCATTGCTAGTAATGCTATACAAAACATAATTATAGGGTCGGCTCTTATACCAGGCGAATGAGGCGATCGCCTAAGCCCTCAATCTTTTAGGATCCTAATTTTTTAAGACATTATATATTATTGTTATAGTGTAGAATAAATTTTATATATTTTTCTTTTGTAAAATGCTTAAATCAAATACAAGAATTAACTAAACTGCCTAGCAAAAAATTTTAAAAGCCAATGTATGATTATTAATTTTTTCATAATAAGTTATGTGAAAAGTTTCAACCATAAACAACTCTTTCTCTCTCTACGAAGTAAAGAAGTTCAGAAAAAGTTCAAAGTCTAAAGACTTTAAACCTCTCTATCTTTCTCTCAATCTAAAAAGAAATTATCCAATTTCATCAATCTTATATTTCTCATCGTCAAACACTTATCTAATTTTTTATTTTTTGTTTGGTTTTTCTCTCAAATATGTTCAATTTTTAGTATTTAATCTTGTCTTATGGATATTATTTATAGAAGTAAACTTGTATAATTATTCATTCCAATAATTATTTTAGTAACTTAGACATTTTCCGTCAAACTATGAAAATTGTATTCTATTATGAGACTTACTTGAGTATTTATATTTGTATTTTTTATTAGCAAAATATTATAATCCAATTATGATGTATAGATTGTCTTGTTGTAGAAGTTGTATCAAATTGAAGTTCTCGTACTTAACTGACAAACTTTATTGTCAACGGCAGTAAAACAAACTCCATTGATTCTATACTGTTGGGCGGAGGTTTGGAGGGCCAAGTCCAACATCCTACCGCATGCGTGCAGTCGAGACGTGGCACTGGCTGCTATGAAAATATAAGGAAATAAAGTTGTGTCTTCACTAACAGCAATTATTTTTAGTGCAGTGGTAAGCCCTTAATCCTGAAAACTAGTATCATGAGTAATCTCTTTTTACCAAAAAATATATTTTTATAGCTTTTCTTCATTCTTCTCCAAAATTTCTAATCTTTTCAACGATCATTCAAATATGCTTTTTAAAGCTTGCAAATACTTCTTCAAGGCTTGATGACTCCAAGAACACCTTTAATTCATTTTAGATGGATTAACTCCATTTTGATTAGTTGTAGAGTTTTTCAATCATCATTGCTTCATCCATTAATTCAAGTTTCCTTCAAGATCTTCAAGAGAGCTTCCAAGACTTAAAATCTTCATTTATTCAACTGATTTTCTATCCTTATTTGAACATCTTCATTTCTTGATTTCTTCTAGCATTCTTCAATCAATATAATTTCTCCATAAACTTCAACAAATCTTCCAAGAAAGCTTTTTATGTCTTGTGATTTCTTCCATACTTTCAAGATATCTTTAAATTTTCTAAGAAAGCTTCTATGTTTTTAAGTTGGTCTCTTCTTCTTTGACATCTATCATCTTTGAAATTTCTTCATTCTCTATAAGATCACCACTTATTGAATATGCCATCTCATCATGCTTTTCATTCTTCATTCTAATATTTGCATCACAAATCCTCTATTATGATAAGCTTCAAGTCAATATCTAATTAATAATTAATTTGCACATTAAATAGAATTATTAAATCATTAAATCATGTTTTGTTATCATCAAAATTAAAGTATTGAGTCAACATATACTTCTAATACTATTTAAATTTTAATAATATACTATATTTTTATGATAAAGAGTGTTCGTTTTATTTGTAAATAGTTTTAATTTTAACTAATAAATATGCCTGTTAAAAAATATGAATTTGGGTATGCAAAACTTTTTTTTTTTTTTTTTTAAAGAAGAAGATAAGAAGAGAAAATTTAATTCTATTTCAAAAAAGAACTATTGATAGATTTGTTAATAACAATAATCGAAATATAACAAAAGATTTAATTAAAAATTTCATAAAAGCAAAAACTAACTTTTAAATAAAAATTTAATGACAATATTAAAAATATAAAAGCCTCATAAAATTTTTCGCCCTAGTCACCAAGATATGTTGAGTCGGCCGGCATAGTTTTTATGTATATATTCCTACTCGTAAACAAGGACCAAAAAAACTTAAAACTGAGCCTACATGTAACGATCCAATGGCCGAAATTCAACAAAATATAAGAGTGAAAGGAGAAAAATTGATCTTGTTCCATACATATGATTTAAAAGTAATGTTGCACAAATAAAAAAATTTAAATAAAATTTATTATAAATAATATAATTTAATGAAAATTATTTATTTAAAAATATAATACTTATCTGCGACATTCTCAATGATCTAATCTGATCAAATTTTGACGCGAAAATTTACCGTTTAGTGATATGAGTAGGCATGTGTCTTGATTTGTATGCATGATTGAGTCTCATAATATGGGCTCTTTCTGCTTTGTCATGTCCTGTCACATCGGCATGCATATGAGAGACGAAATATTGTTTGAGGGTAAAATTTTAAATATATTATTTTTTCTATACCTTTGCATGCATCATGTGTGATATAACAAGAGAAAAGTATTTTCTTAATTTGTTTTTGAGTTACGAAAATAAAAAGAAAATGAATAGGTATATGTTGAGGAAATTATTTTTTGTTTGGTTAATCGTAAGCAATTAAATATGTATAAATAATTTTATTTTTCTTAACAAATTCAAGATTTAAACATAATGTTAAAGTGCAGTTTTATCAAAATGCACAAAAATCATGATCATATCTTAACTTTTCAAATTTTCATAGTTTGCAATACTTTGCATTGAAAACAAGATTCTTTTCCTACTACTTTGGCATGTCAAAAGCTTAATCTTCAATAAAGTATGAACCATTCAAATTCCAATCAAAATCCTTTTGCAAACTCAACATCATCAGTCAATAATTTCAATCATCTTTGCTCTTCTTGCTACTATTATTTTCAGGTCACAGAAAAAAGTGGGTGTGCTGACATGAGAGCAATGGAGTCATGGCTCATGAACCCATGATTGAGCAAGAACAAGACACAATACAAGAGTGTGATACTGTTTTCACTCTCTCATTTTCCACTCAAAACTTAGCATATATTCGATCCGAAAGAAAAAATACCAATGAACTGCAAAAAAAGAATACAAGCTTCTCTCTTTTCGACATGCGCAAAATATGCTGGAATACTATGCTCTCAGCTACTGCTATACATGACTTTGATGTAACAGTCATAACAATCAAACTAATGGCTTTCTCATCAAGGCCGATTTTCAGAAGAATCCAACCGCGAATCGTGGTTATCTAGTCATGCATGTAATCCATTGATTCTTATCTCAAAAGTGGTCCTTGAGTCTGTAGATTTAGTCAATTGGATCTGTCAAGAGAAAGAGAAACATGAAAGAAAAGAAAAGAAAAACATGCATCATTGAACAAAAGAGAAAGTGGTTTACCATCAAAATCCAGAAGAGGAAAAAACAATTTAACACATGCTTCATTGAACACCATTAGTTTACAAATCATAAACCCCCTCACAATCCTTCACTTTAATTGTTTGTATAGAATATGAGTTTTTGGGATGGTGGTGATGAAATTTGGAGAGTGCTATGACCACCATGAAAAGTTAAGCACTTCATAAACAAAGCCAATGATACCCAATAAGCCTAATTGCAGAGTTGAATTGTCTGCAATGATAATTAAAGGATAGGCACAACTTTTAGATTATCAGTTAAGTGGTAGATGGATTACAGCACTAGAGCAAAAACTCATTTAATATAATAATATACTATCATTAGTTATAACTCTGAAGAAGAATAAGTCTCAAATGCCCAAATCAGGAGCAAGTGGGATTAAGCTTATCTAAGACTTGAGCATATGTCTAATTATTGTTGACTATGTAAATCAAAGTTTCTTTTACTTCGGCTTTCCATGATCTCAGCCCCAAACAGCTGGTCCATTATTTCTCGAGTCCTTTCCCCATTAGGCATATCTTGTATATTGGATGAACTTGACAATTAAACTGAACCATGACAGTGAAGCCATGGAAAGAATTTTACAATATTCAAATATGGCTGCTTATCTAGAATCCATTCCAGCTCGAAACTGTTGTTTCTGTTGGAAGAATTTTGTAAAATCACATCTTGTAATTCTCATTAACACAAATAAATCATAACTTAAGAATAAATCAAAGAACAATGCAATAGAATTATTTTAATGAATAATAAAATATAGTTAAAGGAAAATAAAAAAGCTAGCCTGTGAAAATTGAGAGACGTGATAACACTGTCCTAAAACAACTGTATCTCCCTACGTGAAGGTACAATCGGACATCAGCTGCTCCAAGATTCAACCAATTGCTCACAGACTATCTACTCGGGAGTCACGCTTACCGGAAGAACAATAAACCGTTTCAGTCATAGTTGCCCATAAAACGAGTATATAAAATATAAAGATTGTAGAGAATAAAAACATGCATATATTTGTGTGTCTTTCATATTTGTACACATTTCTATATCTATCTCAAACAATACCAAGTAGGAGTCTTTTATAGACTTTAGAAACTAGCCGTTATGAGCTCTTAAAACTCCAATGAAATGCTACTAAATATTGTAACACCCTAATAAATCCCATGACACAAATGATATAATAAGTTTTGTAATAAAACCTTGTAATCGAATAATTAAATAATATATATAAAGTTTTGAAATTTAATAGAAGAATAATTTTATTCTAACAGTTTCTTGCCACATGCATACTTCGATAGTCACATATGATAATTGACGTTATCACTCTGTATTCTATATTACTCCTCCTCCTGCTACATTGGATGAAGTTGATGACTAAACTGAACCATGACAGTGAAGCCATTGAAGAATTTAACAATGTTCAAATATGGCTGCTTGTTTAGAATCCATTCCAGCTCAAATTTGTTTCCAGCCGTGCACATAAATTGAACCATAAAAGTGAAGCCGGGGAAGAATTTATCAAGGTTCAAATATGGCTGTTTATTTAGAATCCATTCCAGCTACGGGTGTTCGCTGGTGTCCGGTCCGGTCGGGTCAGTGAGTCACCCACCACCTAACTCGATCACATCAAGCAGAAGAATTTTGAAACCACACTCGACCAATAAGGTGATCGGGTTGGATGAAAAAGAAAACAAATTTTAGTGTAAAAAATATCGGGTTGGGTCAAGTTGGTTTGGTTGGTCTGGTTGAATTGAAGAAATAAAAGTCCGACACTCAAACTGAATATAATCAAGTTAGTCAAAATCTATCCTTTATCCATCCGTAAGGTGATCAGGTTGAGTTAATTTGATGTGGGGTCCGGTCAGGTTGGCTGAGGCGGCCGTTTTTTGAACAGCTCAAATTTGCTTCCGGCCGTGCACAGACTTGAGCGTTCACATATGATAATGACATGATCAATCTATATTCTATACGTTCTTAGGATTCTTACAGGTCTGTCTTGCTTAAGCTCACATACTATGTAGTAGCATGCGTGGTATTAGACAACATGGAGCACATGGATCTATTCAAGAGTAAATTAGGTAGTCAAGGAAGATATCTCGGAATTGAACCAAATTCGACAAATTGAGGAAAAACGCAGTTCTGAGCATGACTCATTGCGATGGTGAAATATAAAATTTATGTAAATTTTATGGTTTAGGGCTTTAAATAAGAGATTTTGTAGTTTGTAATAATTTTAAGATTTTTTTTGTATATTTTTCTATAGACGTCAGAACTTGACACCAGTAGTTTTGGCATGATTCTTGTGTTCTAATTTAAGCCATTTCCAGTTTTCGTTTGATTTTGTCATTTTTTATAATTTTAGGTAATTTCTTAATTTTTGCATAATTAGAGTCCTGTTTGGGCTTTGGGTATTTTTTCATATAAATAGATGTATGTGTTTCACCCAAAGCTATGTTTGATAAATCAGAATTGACAAATTTTTCTTATTTTTCCACATTCAATATTCTTTGTTTGTGAATTACCCATAGTTTAATGCTTTTTATCTGATATTCTGCGAAATCAACAAATTGAAAAAAAGCTAAATATTCGGTAATTATAAGGAATCAGTGAATCCGAACCTATTTATCATTGTTTCTACACTCTTTCCTACATCACATACCAAAAATTGAACGTATTCCTGCTGTATTTAGATTTAGCAAAGTGCCACTATCTATACATCGGATTAAATTTCGAGAAATTTCTCTATCCAATTTGGAACATATTATCACGTGATTATTGCCGAGTAGTTGTGAAATTATTTTAATCAAAGAGTTGGGAAATTGGCCCACTAACCATCACAATAATTTCTCCTTTTGCCAATTCCATATAATTTAATTAGATTGACTGTATCTATTAGCCAGTACCTTTACATAGCTTTTTCAAGCAAATCCACAAAGTTTGGGCACCACTTAAAAAGTGTTAGATCTCGAGCAGCAATCTGCCTCAAGAAAGACCAATTTGTTAATATTTTCTCCTCTTTTGAGATAAGTCTGGACTGGCTTGGAGAAAATTTAAAAAAAAAAAAAAATCTTATGGAAATTTGATCAATTGAAGTATTTAAATAGTTGGTGAAAATAAGGACCTCTGCAAAGACCTGTACCTTAGTTTATCTATTAGACATGTTTAGAATTAGGTCAAGTAATAGAGGCCCAGAAATTTCGAGATTGAAATTGAAAAGCAGTAAGAACAACTGTTTTAAGTTATCATGAAGTCAGCAATGACTTCAATTTTGATACTTTTATTTGTGTTTTTGGTACAATGAGTTCTATTTTGATTGATACCTTTGTACCAAGCTTTTTCATTTTGAACATGGTTATAGGCTTTTAACAAAGCCACACGTATTTGACTTTGGTCTTATATGATTAAACTCCACTCCAATTGGCTTGGATGCTATTCCTCTTGGTGGACCACCATTGACATGTAAGTGGCAGGAAGGAATTTTTCTCTCCATCACAATCATTGCCGAGAAAATTTTTGTTTTATTTTTTTCTCGGCTGTCAATCATCCCAAGAGAGTTGTACATACAGTTCAGTGAGCCAAGAAAGGAATCCCTATATAAGAAGTACAAAGCAAAGCTGACACCCACCAACAATCCAAGCCATCAAAGGAGATATCCTCTGCAGTATATCAAGATAGTCTTGTTCTTTTTCTTTCTTCCTACTTGGCAAGTAGGGAACACATAATCTGAAAGTGAAAAATGGAGCAAACAAAGAAAGGAGAATCAGTAGGTGTTGATGAAGAGAAATGGGTTTATGATTCTTCTGTGGATCATAAAGGAAGGGTTCCTCTCCGAGCCACCACCGGTGTATGGAAATCCTCACTCTTCATTATCGGTAAGGAAAAAAACTTTACCATGCCCAAAAATTTCCATTTCTATATGTTCAGTTTGTTTGCCAAGAAGGTGTAGGAAATTATTTTCTTTCATCTTCCAGGCAACCAAACAGAGTTTGTAACCCAGAAACATTACTGAACTTTCTCTGGCTGTGATATACTATGGCAGCAATCGAATTCAGTGAGAGGTTGAGCTACTTTGGCCTAGCAACAAGTTTAATCATCTACCTCACCAAGGTGATCCACCAGGACCTCAAAACAGCTGCAAAGAGTTGCAATTACTGGGCTGGTGTGACAACTATGATGCCACTAGTGGGAGGTTTCCTAGCCGATGCTTACCTTGGCGGATTCACTACTGTGTTCGGCTCATCCATTGTTTATCTTCTGGTAACAAATCTCAATTTCCACTTCTTCTATAAAAGAACATTGTTTCACACAAACAAACTCACATATTCGATGTTGTGCGAAACAGGGTTTGGTTCTCTTGACAATGTCTAGGCTTGTCCCGGGCTTGAAGCCTTGCGATGCTGCTGGCATTTGTCATGAACCAAGAAAGGTTCATGAAGTGGCCTTCTTCCTTGCAATCTACTTGATCTCTATTGGAACTGGAGGCCACAAGCCCTCTTTGGAGAGCTTTGGAGCTGATCAATTCGATGATGACCATCCAGTGGAAAGAAAAAAGAAGATGTCCTTCTTCAACTGGTGGAACTTTGGCCTTTGCTCTGGCTTACTACTTGGAGTAACAGTGGTGGTTTATGTCCAAGACCATGTCAGCTGGGCCGTCGCAGATATCATTCTCACGGCTGTGATGGCTTCTAGTTTAGTGATCTTCTGCCTCGGAAGGCCATTTTATCGGTATAGGAAGCCGACAGGGAGTCCTTTAACCCCATTGTTACAGGTTCTTGTGGCAGCCATTAGCAAAAGAAATCTTCCTTATCCTTCAAATCCTTCTCAATTATATGAAGTTCCCAAGTCACAGAAGAGCAAGGGGAGGCTTCTCTGCCATACCGACAAGCTTAAGTAAGCTATTGAACCAGTCATTTGATTCATTTATCTAGGCAAAAATCCAAGAAACTTAACATATAGTAACATCCCGGGGCGGAGGCAATTCTGCCCAGAGGGAGTACTTGCCCCCTCAGCTTTCAAAAACTTTAATTTTACTCATGGTTTCGAAAATAATTTTCAGTTTTACACTTTAAAAATTTCTAAATGCCCCTAAGATTTTGAAAAGTCTTATTTTAGCCAATGCTTTTAGAAATAATTTTTCATTTACTCCTCAAATTTTGATAAGTCACCAATCTTTGCCCTCAATTTTAGAAATAATTTTCAATTTACCCCTCAAATTATTAAAAAATTCTATTTTTACCAATAATTTTAGAAATATTTTTCAGTTTTCTATTTTGAAATTTTACAAATGTCCACCTTAAATAGTTATTTTTCTTTAAAGACCCATTTATATATTAAGAAAAATTAATATACATTACATAAATGTACATATGAAGCAAAATGTCACAATGTTGATTGAAAAGGAAAAAAAATTTTTGATTGTGATTAGTGGTTGCTCCCCTTGGATTAATTTTATAGCTCTGTCACTGGTAACATCCATTAATGTGTTTCAGGTTTCTTGACAAGGCTGCAATCCTTGAAGACAAACAGAGCTCAGCTGAGAAGCAAGAAAATCCATGGAGACTTGCAACTGTAACTAAAGTTGAGGAGATGAAGCTAATCCTCAACATCATTCCAATCTGGCTAGCAACCTTGCCATTTGGCATCTGTGTGGCTCAAGCCTCAACATTCTTCATCAAACAAGGCACCACCCTGGACCGTGAAATAGGCCATGGCTTCCTGATCCCTCCGGCCACAATTTACTCCCTAGCAGCCATTGGAATGATCATCTCTGTCACCTTCTATGAAAAAATCCTCGTACCTGTACTAAGAAGGGCGACAGGAAACGAGAGAGGGATAAATATCCTCCAGAGGATCGGGATAGGGATGGTTTTTTCAATTGCAACTATGGTGGTTGCAGCCTTAGTCGAAAAAAAGCGGCTAGCCCTTGTGGAGAAGGATCCTCTGAGGGGCTCAATCTCCATGAGTGTTTTCTGGTTAGCTCCTCAGTTTTTGATCATTGGTTTCGGAGATGGATTTGCTCTGGTGGGCTTGCAAGAGTATTTCTATGACCAAGTTCCTGATTCAATGAGAAGCTTGGGAATTGCTTTTTACCTTAGTGTGATTGGAGTTGCCAACTTCATTAGCAGCCTCTTGATAACAGTTGTGGATCATGTAACAGAGAAGGGTGGGAAGAGCTGGTTTGGGAAGGACTTGAATAGTAGCCGTTTGGACAATTTCTACTGGCTGTTGGTTGCCATAACTACCGGGAACTTGTGCATCTATGTGCTATTGGCTCGGCAGTATTCTTATAAAAATGTGCAGGGAAAGGCTGCGACTGCTGCTGTGGCTGTGGCTGATTGTTATGAAGAAGGTGATCGTGTAGGGACAATGGCATAATGTATATGCCTGTAATTCCTATAGTTTTGTGTGGCATTGCTACTTTTCTTCAAGATTCTGTAATCAAAGCAATGAAATAATCAACAGAATTGAAACTATTGTGCGGTGACACATAAAAATATGGCGTTTGAACTTCATGCACTAGTGTTTACATACCTAATGAATTCCTCACTTACAAAGCTGTAGTGAGAAAGGGAGAATGAGGCCAATGGATATATGAGCAGATATATATATATATATATATAACATGCAAGCTTGAAACTTTCAGGGGTTAATTCATTAATGAAAAACTGAGGATGAGTTGATGAAGAATCTCAATTAAGGGGCAAGAATTTAATTGAGCTTGGGACCAAAATTTATCGAAGGAAGTAAATGAAAAACAATCACCAAACTATTGGTAATGAAGTTGGGGTAAGGTTATACAACCAGAAAATTAATATATAATTTATCGCTAAAAAATGATTTGATTTAATGAAAGTCATTTACTTTAAATAAAACATTCATCATAAAGCTTTTACTTATAAAAATGCCAATATTAATTAAATTGCTAATATAATCCAGAATTTTAGTCTCCAAAAAATTCTTATGATATGAATTATGAAATTCTGAAGCAAAATAATGTGATGGTGGCATTTTTTTAAATTAAAAACTGTATCAATGGGTAAATTACTTTCAAATGATCGAACCCCAAAAAAAGGGGGAGTTCCACATTGGACTGTACAGTGTGGAAGGTACTGGATCCCAAAATTAGGCCTAAACTCTTTGCAATATACGAAAAGAAAAGTCCTGGCCTTTTAGGCCCAAGATCATGGTTAGCCCAAGCCGGAAGTAACTAACATAAACCCAATCCATTTATCAGGACTAAAAATGGGTTTTGCTATGGATATTGTCTCTAACAGGGCTTTCTCCACTGGTGGGCCTTATGAATCTGATTGGCTCTGTAGTTTGCAATGTTCTTGATGCTTTCACTTCCTAAAGTGGTCCCCCAATTTTGAGAAAGGGTTTTTAAAAAACTACAAAAAGAAAAAAAAATTTCAATTTAGTCCCTGAAGTAGGCCCATCAGCAAAAATGAAAGCAATTTTTTTATGTTATGAGCACAATGATTGATATCAATGTCCAAACTTAACTTTGTTCCTTTTCCTTGTTTTTGTCAGCTAAGTTGTGTAGTTGTTGATTGGATTAGCTTATAAGCCGACTTAACTAAATTTTCTTATAACTTTTTTAGAGACTTTCTTTTTGTTTTTTTTTTTTGGTAAAAACAAAAGTTGACCATAGCCTCGAACTTCATTAATAAAAAATAATAAAAAATTAATGCATATAAAACCGATCCTCATTATATTAGTATTTTAATACATATAAATTTATCTAATTAATTTTTAAAAATATTTAACGAATTTCAAAATCTGTATACCTCATAGTTATGTGCAGGTTAGCTCATTATCGTTACCCATGCTTATGTATTGTGAGAACACGCAGACCGTGCCCACGATCATAGATCATCCTAAACCAACATGATTACGACTGTTAGAAACAACGGTTTATGATTTGTCCACGTAATTTATCTAGACGAGTTGAGTTAGTAGAATAGGATAACGATCACCATGTGGCCCCCATTTATGCCTTTCCCTGTTGTAGCACCCACCGTCGTTTCTACAGCCACAGAAAGCCCAATAGAACTGAAATTGTTAACGTATGCTCCTACTATAACCCCACATCACATGTCCAAAGCTCCAAAACCGACAATCACCAGTAGGACCCACGCAGCTTTTTTGTATTCAGTAGTGAGAACACTACTCTGGAACGTAACGTAAATGTTTTCAATATCAGTAGAATCGACGGCCCATATTAACTCATCCTCCATTTATCTTACGTCACTCTCTCTGTCTCTCTGTCTCTCTGTCTCTCCCTCTCTGAGTTCAGTTAATAAGTAGCAGGTGACACTAATCCCACACACTAAACGCTTGTGTCTATCGATTTCTCTTCCGCTGAAACTATGGGTGGTTCGAAGTTGTTTTTGTTGCTGCTTCACTTCCTCTGCTTCGCTTTCGCGATCATGCACAACGCCGTCGTGGCACGTGGAGAACTCCCAGGCACGTGGGAGCTGGTGGTGGCCGATGCCGGAATTGCCTCCATGCACACCGCCGTGACGCGGTTCAACACCGTCGTGCTTCTCGACCGTACCAACATCGGCCCCTCCCGGAAGATGCTCAGGAAGGGACACTGCCGCCAAGACCCAAACGACGCCGTCCTTAAGCGCGACTGCTACGCCCACTCCGTCCTGCTCGACCTCCGAACCAACCAAATCCGACCCCTCATGATCCTCACCGACACCTGGTGCTCCTCCGGCCAGTTCCTACCCGACGGCACTCTCCTCCAGAGCGGCGGCGACCTCGACGGTTTCCGGAAGTTCCGTAAGTTCTCCCCATGCGAACCCACCGCCCTCTGTGACTGGGAAGAACTTCAAGACGTTCAATTATCAGAAGGCCGATGGTATGGCACAAATCAAATATTACCCGACGGTTCTGTAATCATTGTCGGCGGCAGAGCCGCCAATAGCGTGGAGTTTTTTCCTCCTAGAGACGGCGGTGCCGTACATTTCCCTTTCCTTGCTAACGCTGCAGACAATCAAATGGACAACCTCTACCCATACGTTCATCTCCTTCCCAACGGTAACTTATTTATATTCGCAAACAATAGAGCCGTATTGTATGACTACAACAAGAACAATGTTGTTAGAGATTATCCACTGTTGGAGGGTGGTCCACGGAACTACCCGTCGGCGGGGTCGTCTGCCATGCTGGCGCTGGAAGGGGACTACTCGACGGCGACGATCGTCGTCTGCGGCGGGGCCCCCTACGGAGCGTATATCGAGAGGAGTGTTGACACCCCATCTCACGGGAGCTGCGGAAGGATCGTCGCAACCCAACCCGACCCGGCATGGGAGATGGAGGACATGCCCTTCGGCCGGATCATGGGCGACATGGTGATGCTTCCAACCGGCGATCTGTTGATCGTTAACGGCGCGCAAGCCGGGACTCAAGGGTTCGAAATGGCCTCGAACCCGTGTTTGTACCCGCTTCTTTACCGACCCGCCCAACCGGTGGGGCTCCGGTTCATGACCTTGAACCCCGGCTCAGTTCCCAGAATGTACCACTCCACCGCCAATTTATTACCGGACGGGAGGGTCTTGATTGCCGGAAGTAACCCTCATTATTTCTACAAATTCGGGGTTGAGTTACCGACGGAACTGAGAATCGAAGCTTTTTCACCGGAGTACTTGGCAGCGGACAAGGCGAATATAAGGCCGGTATTCGTCGAGACGCCGGAAACCATACGTTACGGGGAGGCATTCGATGTGTTTGTGTCGGTTTCGCTGCCGGTGGTGGGGATAGTGGAGGTGAATCTCGGGAACCCCCCTTTCGCCACCCATTCGTTTTCGCAGGGTCAGAGGTTGGTGAAACTGGCCGTCACCAGTGCATTGGTGGACGGTGCCGGACGGTATAGAATTGGTTGTACGGCGCCGCCGGATGCAAGGGTGGCGCCGCCGGGTTATTATATGGTGTTTGCGGTTAATCAGGGCGTGCCAAGTGTCGCTCACTGGATCCAAGTGATATCCTAATTTTTTTTAATTTTCTTTTTCCTTTAATTTTATTATTTTGTTTTCCTTTTTATTTCCTTGGCATCTTGATTTGTTCTGACAGTGTTGATATCGGAACAGAGGTTCCTTTAATTACCAAAAAAAAACAAGGAAAGTGAGAATTGCTCTTCTTTTGCTTTTTCTTTTTGTTCTCCAAAGTTATTTACATTCTATGGATTCGTATAGTTTTTGTCATTTGACTTTTTTAGTTTAGAATTTAAAAAGGTTAAAAAAAATTATTTCTTTAATGTTATGTGCTAAGAATAAGTAAAAAAATAAAAAAAAATATGACGTTTTGTTTACAAACTAAAAAAATAAAAAAATAACTTTTTTTATAAATTAAAAAACAAATCAAAAAATCTTATCAAACAAACTATATTAATAATGATGATTACTAAATGTAATTACTAATTATTGTTGTGGGCTGCTGGTTGCAATAATTGGATCTTGTTTTGTATCATCACTACCCTAGCAAGTGCACTGTCTTTCAAAGAGAATTCTAGTGCTAACGATAGGGTTGCATCTTCACAAATAGAAAGAGAATACGACATTGGACCCACCAACCTTCTGCCACTGCCATGAGAGAAGTTTCGACAATCATATTTGTCTTCTTATACATTAATTATATATTGTGTATATCCATATTTTATCGTGTGGGTCGTCGGACTAGCAACCAATTCCATTGCAACAAAATTATAAAAAATTAATAATTTATTCGATGATCCAATAGCACAAGTTCACCCCTTCTTGTGCAAATACACTCTTCGAACCCACCTAACAAAAATGGGACTAGTGGCTTTGCGAGAAGAGGCGGATTGACGTTGTGTTCTTAGAAGACCGGGAAATTTTTTGGAAACAAAAAATAATTGAGATATGATACTTTGATGTAAAAATGGTTTAGTTTTATTTAAGTACCACATAACTGTCTTTTTCATCTTGCAATGAAGTGGACTCTCCCGATTAGTTGGACGTAGTTAGTGTGTTAAGGATCACCCAAAAACTATATTTTGAGATGAAGAGAATGGACACAGTACTCACATTTACATAGAGGATCCACAATATTGTATAAAGAGGTGGAGATGGACATTGGCGGATCGAGAACGGGTGGGCGGTGCCATGGGCCCCCAAAGTTTTTTAAATTACTTATACTAGTTATAGATTTTTAGATACATATAATAAAATATAATGGATTGACACCCCAAAATTTAAAAAATTTTATCTTGATTTTTATAAAATTTAAAATATTTTACCTTAATCTCCTCAACTCAAATTTTGAGTTTGCCACTAAAGGTGGAGATGGAGATAGAGATGGAGGTGGAAGAGGAGGGCTATGTTAATTTCTCTACATTGATGGGTAAGAAGTATGAAGTGGTAAAAACTAGTTGTGTTACAGTGAACCTCTTAGCCGTAATTGGAATTCAAGTGGGCGGGCGGGGGGTTTAACGGGCTTGGGTTTAAAGTTGCTTGCTTTTTGAAGGTGTATAAATAAATAGTTGGATGATCTCACCTTTACGTGCTTCTGTTTACTCTGTCGGTTGGAATCAACGGTTGAATTTCTGAGAATGGACCAAAAGCTTTTTTTTTTTTTTTTCTTTTTTTCTAATCACTTTCACCTTAAAAGAAAGAATAAAGTGTTTTGATTGCTCAGTAGTAAATGTAAACACATTAGATTACAATTGTTTGAAAGATGACCCATCTTTTTTTTTTTTTTTTTCAAATAACTTGAATAATGTCTTCGCTAATCAAACTATAGCAACCTGACCTCAACGTGTTTACAAGAAGTTAAATGCAACCTAGTGTATAAAACCTCTGTTAGTACGGCGTTTGAGGACAACCTCGTATACGAACAGACTGTTTCCGTTTTTTGAACCATGATGTGCAAGTCACAACAGATCAACCTTAGTGCTCCATGTTAATTGGCTTCTTGTTCATTGTGTTGTGTTGGGAGTCTCTCATGAATCGGCAACTTTTAACACCTTAGGACTCTTTTGCAGTGTAAAGAGCAAAATGACAATGCCCAACTGGGTCCAAGTAATGTAATCTTTTATCCACTACAGATATAAACATACAGACGAAGTGTTTAATTTTCAGTACTAATAAAGTTAGAGACAACATGATGTGTGGTTGGACTTTATTGGAAGCGTGGAATCAAAGTGAAAATGAATGAGAAAGTAGATTTACATATATATAGAAGAGAAAGATGCTTCATGCTATGTTGGTTTCTGGTGGCATCATATCATGCTATGTTGGTTTCTGGTGGCATCATATCCTTTGTTGTGATTAGGTATGAGTGGGTAGGTTTTATTCATTCACTTTTTCTTTTTCTTTTTTTTGGGTATAGAGTGGGTAGGTTCTCTAGAATGCAATTACTATTAGGATAATGCTATATACAACTAAGTAAATTTATATAAAATTTTTATATAAAATAATGTGTCTAAATAAAAGTTTTTTTAAAAAATAAAACGCTTATCATGATTACTCTTAATTATAAAAATGGCATCTACACCCATTATAGTGGAATTGTTTTTATGCAAATTTTCTTGAATGGTAACTTTTTGCTTAGCATTAAACACACCTAATGGTAAATTACCTTGGAATGATCACTGGCATATCCGAACTGATTATGTGGCCACTAGTTTTATAGTTGAGTATTTTTTTTTATCTTACAACCTATTTGTAATATGGGAGAGGGAACGAAAATGAAGGAAAAGCAAAAAAAGAGAAAATGAGAAAAATGTAGTTTTCCTTCCCCGTTTAGTTTTACAAAGAAAATTGGAGTGGAGAGTAAGAAGAGAGAGTTTGATTTAAAATTTTTCTTCCCTTTCCCTCATTTTTCCTTCTCTTCCCTTCTAAGGTAGAATCAAAGGAAAATGAAAATAAATAGTAGTTTTTCCTTTTTTTCTTTTTCCTTCCCCAAGTTCCAAACAGGCTGATAAATCCGGTGGCTTTGGGGCTGCACCCTCCTGAGAGCAAGCTTAAGTTCATAACCTTTGTGGCTACTCTTATGGAATGCATTTGGAGATAGCGTAATAAGGTGTGCTTTGAAGGTAAAGGGGTTGATGTGATGGCCATTAAAAAGAAAATTCTTGACTTAAGTGAGGGGCATCTTCAAGCTAGGACCATCAATCCAACGGATGCTCCCAGTCTTATCTCCCCGCTGGGCTCCTCCCCTTGGTGGGATTTGATAAAATCAATTTTGATGCAGCTTTCTCAAAAAGGGAGATGGTTGTAGCGGCTATAGCTAGAAGTCATCTGGGCTGTGTTTTGTTCGCAAAGGCAGTGTATGGCTGCTCTCTTTCTGCTCTTTCAGCAGAGGCTGAAGCTGCCAGGATGGCTTGTATTTGGGCCTCGGAGCTGGATTCTAATCAAGTGGTGTTGGAAAGGGTTTCACATGTAGTAGTTCACTCTAGCCTGGGAGTCATAAATTAGCCCCAATGATCTATCTCTCCACTCATTAAGGATATCATATGCCTCCTGAATAGTAATCTGGAGTGGTCAATGGCCTAGGTAGTGAATGGCTCTGCTCATGAGTTGGCCAACTAGGCCTTCAGGATGAAATTCTCTGGTTCCTGGCTAGAGATGCTCTCCCTTTCCTTGTCAAGAAGGCTGTGGAGCAAGATTCTGGAAGTGTTGGCTGATTCCTCTTCTTGCTGTTTCTTTGTTTCCTTTTTCTGCTTGTTTTTGTTTGGTTCTCTGTTCTATTGACTTTTGGCTTAGCAAAAAAAAAAAAAAACCACACCTAATGGTAGTTATGTAGTTTTTGTTTTTTCTTTTCCTTCCTCCCTTTTGTCATGTATTATCATGAGGAAAAAAAAAAAAAAAAAACCCCTAATGGGCCATATAGTTGGGGAATTGGCTTTTGTTTTTTTTGTTTTTTGTTTTTTTTTTGTTTTTTGGGTCCCTGGGAATGGGATCAATGACAAAATGTTAATGTAAAAGCCACTAGTCTCCATGGAAGTTGCCCAAACCCAGCCAGTTTATCAAGGCTGGGCCAGACTTGTAGAGTGGAGAAAGACTAAAGTGAAATAATGTGGGAATTATACACCTTTATTTACCAGAAAATACTATACAAACAAAAAAATTATATACAATTTATGTTCAAATGATATAATTGAATAAGAGCTTTTCACCTTAAAAGAAAACTTGTACCAGGATAGCTCTTATTTATGAAAATATTATTATCACGACATTCAGGTGAAATTTTTTCAAAGAATAGCGTTTTCCTTAATTCCCAAACACTTCTTTCACGCTTAATTAATTGTTCTTAAGAAGATAAACATTTATAAAAAGTAATCTTTTTCTCCCCCTAGAAGGCTAGGCAAAAAACCAATATTGGTCATAGGATTTCTCTTCTCTTTTCCCTACTATGAATTGATGTTAGAAGAAAAATGTTATACAAACAAAAAATTTACACAGAAAAAAGAGTTGTTAATTACAATAATACTACTATCACTATTATATCATTTTGATAAAATTTTATGTCCAAATTTTTTTAAAAGAATAACATTTTGCATGTTAGAATTGCAACCAGACACATTAGTCCATAACCCAAAACCATCACAAACAAAAGCAGCACAACCCAATTTCATTTCATTTTATTTATTCATTACAAGCAGAACCCTTATTATACAAGGTTCCCTACATTTATTACCCATAACAAACCTTCGACCAAACTTAGTTCTGGCCAGCCCTGAGCTGCTGAACGGTGTCAGCCGATATCTTAAAGGCCTTGGTAAGAACTTCATCAGGAATGCTAGAGCCAAACAGGTTCTTAGGGAGAGAAACAGTTCCAGCGCTGGAGCTTCCAAATGCCGAAACCGCAACAGCCTTGTTTGCCTTGTCGAAGTTGGCTTGGTAGTGAGACAGGCCCTTGGGGAAGACGAACACGTCACCCTTCTGCAACACATTCTTGTACAGCTTCCCGTTGCTGTCGACGGTGCCAACGGTGAGCGCGCCGTCGACGACGAACAGGATCTCGCCGCCGCGTGGGTGGGCGTGGGGAACATTAACGGCGTTGGGTGCAAATTCAAGGAGTTCCAATGAGAGCCCCATGCCGTTGAGAGCGGGGAAGTCCTTCACCGACACGGCCTTGCGGCCGAGGCCGGTGGTGCTTGTGGGTGCGCCGCCCCGTAATCCTGTGTAAGTGAAGAAGACTCCGTCGAGTTTGCTCTCGTCGGCGCCGTCGGGGATGGAGAAGTCTGAGACCAACTCGGGGTCAGCGGCTTGGACTGTGGCGGTGAGGAAGAGTAGTGCAAAGGTGGCTAGAAGAAGGGAAAGTGATTTGGCCATTTTTGTTTTTTTGGGAGGCTTGTCTCACTATGGGGTATTGTTGTTTGTATTTCTTGGGGTGTGAGTGAGAAAGGAGACAATTGTGCGTATTTATAAGCAAAAATTGTGAAGTGGGTGTTCCTGTTGGGAGTATATTTTATATGTAATCTTTGTAATTAAATGGTTTTGGTTTCACCCTCAGAGAGCACCTCTAATGGAAGATTACTAGGAATCAATTATGGTAATGCTGTCCTCTTTTTAACTACCATGGATCACTCTTCTCCTGAAAATGATAGTATTGGCTAAGTATAACAAAACAACTCGATAACTTTAACTAGAATATACTGTCAAACTTGCACTCACAAATCTACATATGCACACTCATGAATACACAGACTAGCCGATAACACCTCACAGAGCAAGAAATTTTACCTTGCCACAAATTGCACTTGGATGAGAGTCATGAGACTGATTCCATATGGATGATGATAGTGGTGTAATTGCACTTAGTGAATGCAGAACCCAAGCTTCAAGTGGGAAAGCACGGGGTTTAAGTAGCTTGCTGATGCAGGGATATATAGCATAAACAACTAAAATTATTTCCAGAACAATAACCATAAAAAAAAAAGAGAAACCAATTTTGTAAATATAGATCATATTTGTTGGTCAAAAGCTAACGAGGGCAAGTTATTTATAGAGAATATCTAGTGATATATATATATATATATTGCCATTGAGGCATTGAGCCGATTATATATATTATACATCATCGTTGCATTGCACAAAGCTAGCCTAAAGTCGACGTACAAACCGGTTTTTACTTGTTGCTGCTTGAAGGTAACATAGCTAAAATACAGCTAAGAGTAAGCAGAAACCCATACTAGCATTCGAAAATAGAGGAATTATAAAGGAAAATTGAGATTCTGCCTCCTAGGACAAAACTAAACCCATAATGCTAATTTCATAGATGTTCTCCTCGACTGTGAGATTTATTTTTTATGTGAATGCCTTTGTAATGACTTCGCTTTTGTCTATTAAAAAACACAAAATGTACGAGTTAATGGAATTGCATTGCAATTATGGATCCACTATAATAATGCAATTCCCTTTCATCAGAGGTCATTTAGAAATGACCTCTAAATGACCTCTGATGAAAGGGAATTGCATTATTAGGAATCCATTATTAGGAATTACATACGTTATTTGCATCAGGTAATGGAAGATAAGTAGGGATCCACTATGCTAATGCAATTCCCTTTCATCAGAGGTCATTTAGAAATCACCTCTCATTGGCTGGTCTTCAATGCCTAGACATCTGACACACACACATATATATATCTACTATGTTACTTGGACTTTTTGAAATTTATGAAATATCTGTGTTGAACACTTAACACTCAGATAAGGGTATGGAACATGTATCGGATATGACTAATTAGATACGCAGCTAATAAGTATGTATAAATAATTGAGTTTATTATAAAACTAAGCATAGGACTTTTATTTATACATAAAATCTTATATTTTAGTTTATAAACACCATTTTACCTTAAGAAAGCAAAATAAGTATTTAAGAAATGTGAAATCCAGCCGTATCCAAAAACATGAGATTTAAATAAATTTGACACTTGAACACGTGCTCACATCCAATACCCATACGCAAGTCCAGATAACATATAATATATATATATATATATATATGTATGTATGTATACACATACTTCAGTCGACAATACTTCGCTGGGTTAAATTGTCCTGTGGACACTGGACATGAAATCTGGGCCGAATGTAGTTGTATTAAAGCGACTTCGGTTTTTCTAGTCAAGTTCAATGGGTTCTTGAGCCGTCGGCCCGCGTTCAAATTTCGTAGCTTAAGCTCCACTAAACTTGAGCTTCCCCTAGTTGGGGACCCCAACTAGACTTGAAACGCTAACACTTCGAAAGTAAACCAGAAACACCCGCTAAAAACAAAAAAGAAAAAAAAAATGAAAACAGAAACTACGCAGGTAAACTTTGGGCAAGCATACTTATTTCTAGAGTTTCCGTCAAAGCAACGACTCAATTTTTAGCAGTTTAAAAGGCATGTTGAGCTCACAGCCTATTTTTGAGAGGGGCAATGGCGGTAACAGGAAATTCAATTTTTTTTTTTTTCATAATCAACAATAAGACACCGCACCAACATTGTGAACAAAACATAGGTCTCATCACGTGTTATGAGCATTGAAAAGTATGTTTAGCTTCAGCAAGAGACTATTGAGGTACGAACCAAAGTATTAAATGAGAAAATTTAAATTCTTACCTACTAAACCAATTACACGGTGGACACTGACAATTGTTTCTAAAACTCTCTTGGAGGTGTTTGTAAATGCTCTACTGCTTTCACGATCTATTTGGTTTGCTTATGAAGCCCAGTAACTGAAATGGGCTTTTGGTTTCAAGTTGAATCCTTTTATAATTTTTTTTTTTTTTTTTTTGCTATTCGGTCACTTTTTATGGTTCAATTGCTAGGTTTGCTTACTCCCGAGATAGTCAAAGGAAGTGGAAAAGTCAAAACCTACGAAGTACCATAATAGAAGTAGGAGTACTAGGTGTCTAGGAATAGGGTGTTGGGTTGCATATGCTGACAAAGCTGGGCCGCCAACATTGATAGTAACTGGTGCAGGGGTTTAGGGAGCAGCTTTGAATAGGCACTCAGAGAGAGAGAGAGAGAGAGAGAGAGTACTGCAGAGAGTTAATAATGTTCAAAATTCAGAGCTCTCATAATTCATCCAAATTTCTGCACTTTCGCAGTGATAAATAGTTTCATAATTTTTGTGCTGCAGCATAAGGAGATTCGTTCACGCAATACATGACAGAGATCCACACAGAAAGTTGTACGTAGTTTAAATAGTGTTTTAGATTGGAAAAAAATATTGAGAATTAAAATTATATACTTTGCTCTAATTAACATTGGACATATATATTCAATCATAATGTAATTAATTGTATTTAACAAAGTAGAATTTCCTCATTTTATATTTAAAATTGGACGTATTCAGTACTACATTATTTTGATTGAGTTTTTTAGACAAAAAATATGTAAAAATACAATTTACATATTCAAAATATAATCGAAGCTCAGTAGCATGTTGACTCCAATGAAGTTATGCTAGGAGTCATTTTTGGGCGTAATTGTTGAAGTTTGAATTATTAAGCATGAAAATGTAGGTACGATGATACACATCAATAAGAGTTATGTAGAGATGGCAGTAGACTAAAGCGTGGTGAGAGATGTCATCTCCATTCTTGCTTTTACCTATAAAATTTACTTTTATTTTTATCTCTATATTTGTACAAAAAGTTTCTTGAAGGTTCATTCTTGCTCTACTGGTATAAGCCTTCGTCTACCTCGTATTCACTCTACGGGTATAAGCCTTCGTTTGTCCCGTACCCGCCCCACCTCACTCTTACCAAACTCAATTTAAAGCCCAAGTGACTACAAATCAACCCATATTCAAGCTATTCTCTCTCTCAAAAAAAAAAAAAAAAAAGTGAATCCCTTAGCCCCTTTTTTATTTCACATTTTAAGATTCTACTTTGAGCCTCCTTGTTTTAGTTTTCAAATTTATAATTAAACTTCTATTTTTTAGTTTTAGTATTTATAATTGACCCCTAAGTAAGTAGATTAACGAGGCAAGATAGGCTGGGGCAGAGCGGGAAAAAACATAGGTTCATCCCTATCTTAATACTCAGACTGGTTTAGTTTAACACTTCCATCCTCATTTTAAATCTTCTATACCCTCTCCAAATTGAACAGGTTCGGTCGAATTTTCACTTTTTTTGATCCATTGCCATCCCTGGAGTTACTGCTTGTTTGGTACAATTTTTTTCAAGTTTTTTCAACTTGACTTTTTTGGTTTATAAACAAAAAAAAATTGTATTTTTTAGATGTTTTGCTTATCTTAGCTTAACAAACCAAAAAAGTTACAAAAAAATCTAACTTTTTTTTGGTTTATATGTAAAAAAAAAAAGTTAAATAAAAAAAATTAAATTTAAGCTATACCAAATGAATCCTCATATCTGAATCAAGTTTATCACTTCCAACATCCTCCGTCTTAGGAACTAGTCAGGAATGGCACGCTTAATATTTGAACTTATAGTTTTGTTTTTGGTGCAAATATTTGAAATTATAGTTAAGTTCAACATGTATTATTGGATCATATAACATTTGAAGTCCACTATATGAGTAATTTAAGGCGCATATTAACCACACCTAATTAAATAGAGCTTCAAAAATGCAAAATTCACTTCTTGCGTCAGTTTACATTTTGCAAAGTGCAAAAACTCGGAGCCTGTCTTATTTATTTATTTATTTATTATTTTTAACCCAGCTCAAACCTCAAAGTGAAGCAAAGGGGCAAAACTTCTGGGCTGCTTCAGGTGGGATCCCAATACAGATTTCACGTTAAAGTTTGGATCAAAGTGAAACTGAACCTCCCTTTCATCGGGCGACGCCAAACTCGGGGGGCTCTCTGTATGACTCTCCCTCCCAATTCTCAAGCCAAAGATCTGCTACTTCCGAGAGAGAGAGAGAGAGAGAGAGAGAGCGTTAGCATGACGACGACGAGACCTGAAAATCCTCCTCGCCCACCTCAACAGTAGAGCTCCTAGATCTGATTCATCTGTCAGGTAAAAATGACAGAGAGATAGAGACAGATAATTTAACTATCATCATCATTACATCATCTGTACTGTTTACTGTTATCTTTTTTTCTTATAGGAGACCGTGTCGCGTCTTATATATTTACTGCCACTGTGCTTTTAACTGCTATTAACTTAGGACGGTTAATTAGTTACCCCCACTTCAACCCCTCCAGCTGAAATATACGCGCCCATGGCAAGATAATGAGTTAACGGTAAAATTGCATTCTAAAAAGCTTTCATCAGGCAATTAGGAAAACATATTAGCCCCTTCATAATTTGGAGCTTCCAATAAAGTTCAATGGCATTTAGTTTTTTTAAAATTTTTTTTTTTTGACTTATAAGTAACAAAAGTATTTTTTTTTAAATTTTTTTGCTTTTAACAAATTGCTTTTAACAAGATAAAATAAGTAGTAAATTAAATAAAAAATTTTCAAAATTTTAAATTTTTTGCTTATAAATAAAAAAACCAAACAAAAAAAGCTTGAAAAATGTCTAACTAAACGAGCCCTATATATAAGGAAAAAATTTATAACTTAAAGAGACATAATTTTGATAAAATATTTGATAAGACTTCATCTAGTTTATTAATTAATGGATTGGAAAGGATCCAAATCCTGTTAAAATATATTTTTAGAATAATGATATATACAATTCTGTTTCTCATTTTTTTTCTTACTCCTAGACACAAAAATGTAAGATTCAAATTAATAAATTCAAGTGAGACCCATTCACTTAGGCTTTGAAGTGAGAAATGGAATTATTACATATAATATTTTCTATATTCTAAGGGTACATATTAAGTGTCTTATTAAAATATAACCTTGTTTGGTAACGCTGTCAGTTTTTATTTTTTGTTATGTATTTTTATTATTTTTTTTTTTTGTGTTTTTTGTAGTTTGTGACAGATATTTGTAGGTTATCGTTGTGTCCATTTTGATGTTTTTCATTTTTTTTCGTCAGAATTTTGTAAACAACTAAAACTAAAAAAATTAAACAATCATTGTTTTTTAAAATTTTGAAAAAAATAATAAAAAACGTTACCAAACAAGGCCTAAGACTCATACTTTTCATTTTTTTGTTTTTTTTTTTTTTTTTGTTTTAGGGTTTTACTCGAAACCATGAAACCCTACCAACAGGACAACCTCTCTTTGTAAACACTTGCATGGTTGTGATTCTTGTAACAATTAACATTGGACCATGCATCTTTCCAAAATGCCAATGGACATATTATATTCGGATTTTAGAATGAGAACCTTCTTACAATCTGAAAATTGAATTTGGGAAAGCTAAAGACACAGAAACTTCGTTATTTTATGCCTTGCACAACCACTTTAATACTTAAATTTCTGTTAAATTAGAATCAAGATGGCAATTCTATAAGCAATATATATATATAGTACATATTCAACCCTTGCGAAGTTTTCATAAACTTCCAAAGAGAGCTTGGTATTTAGCTTCGTTGGATGGTGCTGTAAGGTCACAAGATTGAGTCACGGGTGTGATCTCTCAGCTTAATTTATTCGCAATTATGGGAAAGATATATATATACATTATCAATGAATGATTAAGTTAGGAAGCAGCCAAAGAGAAGAAAATTCTATGAATCTTACTTTGTGGGTGTGGCCAAGTAGAACTGAGCTACTGAGAAGCTGAATGTGGACAAAGGAGGATTTGGCCCCATTGATCTCAATAAAAATAGCTTTGCCTCAGAAAAAAAGTAAGAGCAAAGTGAAACATGACTAGTCATGACTTCTCACCTTTTTGTGTTTTGAATTAAGTGCAAGCATCCATGCTTACAAATTAAAACTGTAGGAGTATTTAAACACTATATATCTGAATTGCTTATAGCTTTATACTTTTTCCTTCCCTAGAAATCTTGAAAAGGAAAATTTTCAAAAATTCTATAAAATTAAATTTAATTATAGTTAACTTTCTAAAGATACATATTAGTTTTTAAATTTAATTTTGATACATTGTAGGAAAAAAAATTTATACCTAAAATGCGATATATATCTTTTAGAATTTAATTACAATATAAAAAAATAAGACTTATGAACATGTATTGCATTGTATTACCTGCTTGTATATATAAAAATTCCACAATGACAGTATATCATAATTAAACACTTTTTTTTTCATATTTAAGTGAAATAAACCTAGAGTTAAATAATGAAAGAATATGTAAGTTAATTTCCTCATATGATTAGTTTACTCCTTTCTACTCCTTGTTCAGCACTCCAATTGTGCTTATATAGAGTCTCTCTCAATGTAATTCCACAATCACAATGCATAATGGTACATAGATTCCTTATTTCTCTAAGGATTCTTCTCCTCTCTCTTCTTTATTCTCTTTATGTTTTATGCTAATATGATATCATAATTATTATAGCATAATATGAAAGCTATTCTAATAGATAGCATGAATTCTTTCTTGAAGAGACAAAATTATCATTAAAAAGTGCAAAATGAGAACATATATATATATATATATATCTATTATTCTCAGATAACCTCAGCTAGTTGATAAGATGCTCATTAATTTTATACTTAGAAGCCATGCAAGCTTACTTTTAACTGGTATATGTAAGTTTACATTTGACATATATTCTGGGTGAATTTTGTATAATTTATGAGTTAGTTTTTTTGTTTTTTTATTTATTTTTATCTAGATAATATAAAAAATTAAAAAATTAAAAAAATTTAACTTTTTTACTAATAAATTTAAAAAAAAACTTAACTTTTAAATCCTACCAACCAAACACTTTATGAGATTGGCACATTGGAGGGCAGCACTCTTCCAAGTGGTGCCTGGTAACGATGTCACCAACAAATATTTAAGCCACATGACTACAATAACAGTACCCATTCACTTTTTGTGTGCTGCAGGGATCAGCAAAGCTATCAGCAAATTTGCTTCTCCTGTACATTAAAGCAGTAGTACGTTTCCTGTGATGATTTGAAAGCATTTCTTATATAGGGTACCTTTTATTATAAAGTTCAACTGTCTTAAACCATCTAAGTGAAAAACATGCCCACGTTAGGCCCCAGGCCATAAGAATCCAATTTGGTGAAATAATGAAAATGTTTGAGAACAATTCATTAACTTACCCAATTCGATTAATTCAACAAAGTCACTCAGCATACCCTCAAAGTTTCATATCAAAAGGTGCTGCTGTTGAATTCAAATCCTTTCCTCTAGCGCGTCTTTTTTTTTTTCTCAATATTATTAGTTTATTTTAATTTTTATTTATGATAAATATAAGAATCCATTGGTAAAAAAACTCTTTTTTTATTTACTTTTATCAGTATCACAAATGATGATGTGAGTCAATAAAAATAAGGAGAGAGAGGATTTTGGTTATTTTAACGGTCTAAATAGACCATCAACAAATGAGTTTACTTTTTCTTGTACAATTAAAAGATTAACTTTTGTAGGGCATTTTTATCTTTTGCCTTATCTATCGAGGCCCCATTTATTTTATAAATAAATTTAAATCACACAATAATAATGTATCATTTTTGAACCATAAGGTTACTCAAATCACATGGTAGTCAGCTGTAATTATGTACATTTTCTTTCTTTTTTGTTTTATTTTATCATAATAGCTGTTTTTGTAAAAATAACTTCGGCTTTATTACCAAAATTGCTACGCCCACTGTAAAATCGGTTAAATTGAGTTATTTCGAGCCAGTAAATTTTATTGCAGTCAGCAAAACTGACTAGATAAAGGATAATTTAGTCATTTCATGAAAAAAGTAAAACCTCGTAAGAAGTGAGCTTTTTGGCGGATGGAGTGTAGTGAAAGCCAATCTCTGTTCCCTCGTTCCCACGTGCGTCATCACAAGATGTACTTTTGACTTCACACAAAATAAATACTGACATTTTAAGTTAATAGTTTATGAAAATTATAAATAAAAAAGGACAAAAGAAATATATAAAAATTGTCGGAAAAATCTGGAGGCCCAGGTACAGTTAGTTCAATTACTACCGGAAATAGCCGGTTGTCGTCCGGTTTCTCTCAACCCATCCCCATGGGGAGAGAGAGAGAGAGAGACTGTATAAAGAAGATTTTGAGTGAAATTGTGTGTGCGAGGGTGCGTGAAGTGAACACTCTCGCAAGCTATCTCGATTCGCGTTGGAGTTCTTTGGTTTTTGTCTGCTAACCTGCGTATGTCTGCCCCGCCGGAGCTCATGATAGCCTTTCATTTCATCATCACCACATCTCTTTCACTGTTGTTCTCTGTCTCTCTCCTCTTGCTCTCTCTCTCTCTCCACCCCCCCCCCCCCCCCCCCCAAAAACGAAATTTCATTACCCTCTCTCTCTCTCTAAAAGTATAGTCTAGTCTTAGTCATGGCGGAGGGTTTCGAACCCTACCATGTCCCACAACAAAGCAGAAGAGATAAGCTAAGGGTGGTCGTCCAGAACCATTCCGGGTGCGTAGACAACCTCCAAGGGTGCGCAGGCTTACTCCCTATTTACGATCCACCACTCCACTCCTCAGATTTGCTAACCTGCGCCAATCTCCACCACCTAAACAACCCACTCGTTGAGACCAATAACCCAATCGCAAACCAGATTTCAGCTTGTGGCAGTTCTGTAAAAGAAGAGGGTGTGAATTTGATGGGTTATGTTGGTGGAATCGCCAATGCTTCTTCGTCGTCTTCCACTTCACAAAATATCTATATAGATCCACAATCGTCTATGCATATTAACCCTAGCTCGATTCGAGATATTAACAGCAACCCATTTCTCTTCACCCCTCAAAACCTCAGAGTTTTTGATCAGTCCTTTAATGGCGGTGAAGTTGTGGTGTATAAACCAGAAACCACTGGGCAAGGGTTGTCTTTGTCTCTCTCTTCACAGCACACTCACCAAACCACTCTTCCTCTGGAACTGAACTTAAAAAGATACGAGTCTTCAATTTTCAGTGAGAAATTTGCAAGTGGTGGCTATGTTGGAAGTGGTGGTGGTGGTGGTTTAACGGCGAATGATTTATCGAGAAGTTCGGTCCCTCTCGGGCCTTTTACTGGATATGCTTCGATTCTCAAGGGTTCGAGGTTCTTGAATCCTGCACAGCAGTTGTTGGGAGGACTTTGTGACGTGGGTCGGGGAATTAATGCCGAAAAGATCACGGCAGACTCGAGTTTGATGGATCCTCCGGTGGAAGATTTGGGTGGAATTGGAATTGCCGACGAGTCGCCTAGTGGTGGAGACGGTGGCGAGCAGCGGAGAAAGAAGTCGAGGTTGATTTCTATGCTTCATGAGGTATGCGTCTCTAAAATCATACAAGCATGATATATGCTTCCTCATTTGCATTTTAGATTAAATGGGTTTTTAGCTTCAACAATTTAGCTATAGTTTGGTGACAATGTTTGTTCTTCGATTCTTCTTATTAATTCATAATCTATCAAAGTTCTTGTAGTTGGGTTTTTAGGCCGTTTTGTTTTACAATCCTCCTTCAAGCTAAGGTCTGTATGAGTTCCAAGCATATTGCACTGTGGAAGGCTTTGTCAAATTGAATAAATGGGTGATTTTTTTTTTTTTTTTTAAAGTGTTGGGTTAGTCATTGTCAATACCTGCATGCCATTTGTGGTGTTGCATGAATGAGTGGCACAAATATATATACATACATACATATATATATATATATATATATATTAAACTTTGATCATTTCTGGGTGATAGTTTCTTTGTAATTTATAGCTTCCTATGCTGTATTCTACTTGAACTAGCTAGATGCTTGTATTTTAGGGGGTAGATGGGGTTTGGGATCACAAAATCATCTTTTTTAGAAAAGGTGATAGGAGGGAATATATGCTCAAATATTGGTGCCATAAAGTGTCTGACAAAGATTAGAAAGAGTTCTAATGGGTGACATTGTCACTAGACCTTGGGTGTAATGTGCTTAAAGTGATTGAAGGAATCCATTTGAAAGGATTTATACTCAAGCAAAAGTGTATGGAAGGCATAATGCCATTCGAACCCTAAAGAAGATGGGCTGACAAGGTATCTTCTTTTATCTATTCGGTCCGGGCGAGGGTGAATCAAGATTTACCAACATGGCAAAGTACATTGTTGAGGAAGTGATCTCCCCATTTGTGGTTTTGTTTTTCTCCTCTTCGTTGTAGATTTTAAAATCTCAGCTGGTTGATGTGCACCGATGTGTACAGAAAATATCATTGAGAAAATCTTTAGGAAAAAGAAAAAAAAATGGAAAAATAAGAGAGTGAATAGTTTGTGCTGGAACAGTAAAACCAACAAGACAACTGGTTAGATCATTATAAACATGATATAATTTGAGTTTGTGTTCATAAAAATTTGAAAATAATTAAGCAACAATCCTTGTGCATACTGCAAAGTGAAATTTTTCCCCCATTGCATAGTAAGGATCAGAAGCAATCATTCTGGAAGAAGAATTTTCCTCACTATTAAGAACCTATGCCATTCATTTTTTCTCTTATATTGTTGGAGGCAGTGAAATCATACTTCAGTTCGGTTTGACTGATCATGTGGTATATATATGACTGAATCTAGGTCGCTCCATGTCTACCAAGATACGTGGGGACAATATTCTTACTTAATCCAATGCTTAGGATTGATGTGTAAAAACTTACCCGCATTGTAGTTATCACTTGACAGTCTCTGATGTCTAGCAGAGCCTATTGGCATGGAAATATTTGCAATGGAAGTTCTTGTATTTATGAGCTAGAATATTAGGGATGACATTGACAATAAGATGAGACATATTTGTGCTCGTTTCTCTAACTTAAAAACCATTAAAGTCCATGGTAGCTCTAGTTTTGTCAATGGCTTTTTGTTTGAAGTAACTCACAAGGTCTTGCAGGTTGCTGGATTTAGCTATGTTTAAAACGAAAACATTGCATAAATAAAGAGGAAAGGGAATGCAAAATTCTTAAATTTTCAGCTATGCAATTTCTCTTTACTCAAAAGTCTCTAAAACAACTGAAAATTGCTCAATTGAAGATTCACTACCCCTAAAACTCAACTACACAAAATGGATAAAAATAAATTCTCTTCCACTTGCAAATAGGGTCCACAATTACTTCAAAAGATCTTTGGGTACATTTCTCCCCAAACAATATACATGACACTTAAGGAAGCCAAGACCATCCCGTCCTTAAACGGTGAAGAAGTTTCACAATATCAAAAGGAAAACCCACTCCACCCAAACAAAGCAAGAATCATCACCCAAAGCTCTCAAGTTGCACCACAATGAATAAGAAGATTATTAAACTATTTTCCATCTTTCTACTACAAGCACCACCAATTCACCAAAGTTACCAAAATATGACTACAAACCAAATTATCCCTGTTTACAATCTTTCCATGTGCTGCCAACCAAACAAAAGGACCCATTTTTGAAGGTGTCTTGGGCTCGAATGCTTTTTCAAGAAAATGAGGAACACCAGCGATCCACTAAAGTCCCATAAAAAGACTTTACCCCAAATCATCTTGAATTGTAGAACACCATCCCCCACCCCCACCCCCCGCAAAAAAAAAAGTGTTGAATAATGGAACCAATTCTATGAATAAGGATGGCAACAGGGTGGGTTTGGGTCGGGGGATCTCACCTCGCCCCTGTTTAGTATCATCCCATACCTGTACCAATAGGGATGGAGACCTAATATATCAAGGTATTTTGCCATCCCTACCCATGAAGCTTACTAAGAAGACCATCAGTTCGTCAATTTCCCAATCGTGGATGTTATGTTGAGAAGAAATGTCCTAGAAATCTTGATTGCCATATTTTTGGAAGTAATACGCCTCGGATGCCTAACTATCTACCCAAATCCGAACGAGAGCCATGCTTGCCACCTCAAATTTGATGGAGTATCTTTGTTCGTATAGAAGTAGAAGCTTATTGTAGTTTGTGAAAATGGGATGTTTCACATTTTAGATAACTCCATCTCTCTCTCTAAATACTGTTTTGAATGGCATCAAGTAGTAGAAAAAAGGGAAAACTAGGGGAGATTAGGAAACAAAACAAAGGACAACAAAATTAGAAGTTTCTAGACAAATTTTATGTCAAAAAGTGACAGGTCACGGCAATGGTGAAGAGTATTACTTGGTGGGCCGTCTTGGACCAAACTAGGGCCTTTCGGGACAATCTGGGTGACGTTAGATTGAATCTGGAGACCAAGAGACAAAGCAAAGGACAACAAAATTAGAAGTTTCTAGACCAAGTTTATGCCAAAAAATGACATAAGTCAGCGATAATGGAGAGTATTGCTCTGTGGGCTGTTGTGATCAAACTAGCGCCTTTCGGGTCAATTTGGGTGAAGTTGGACTGGACCGGCACTCTCAGATCAAACTAGGGCCTTTCGGGTCACTTTGGATGACGTCGGACCTATATTTGTCCCAATGCTCAAAAATCCTTGGCCATGCAATCTGCATCACAATGTCACTAATAACCAATCATCATGGATGATTGTTTAGATAAATTGAATTTGTGTGTGTATCATCATCATCATCATAGCAGATAATAGTATAATGCTTGTGTTCTTCCCTTTGATATGCATTGGGGCTCTATCACCAATCATGGATGTATTCTAGCTTAGTGGTATTGGATTCTCTGTCGAGTGAATATAAAGCCATATCTCTGTTTAACTAATTCTTCAATTTAGAACTTGGGGAAAAATGCTGCTCTTTTGGGTAGGAATGGTTAACCCTAATGTCTTATGTTCTTCCTATTTGGAATGAGAGGTGAGGCATCAATATATAGTATCATTTTTTCTTATTATAGGAAATATGAAGCGTGGGATGTATTCTACCAATTGGTTATTAGTGTTTCGCTTTTTTGGAAGGATTACACACATCGCATGCATGCTGCAATCAATATTTCCTTATTTTGTCACAACTGATCAACATTGATTAGTTTGCTAGTGTCATTTTAAATTATCACTGAATAAGATTTAGCAGCCTCATTGGTGCGATATGATATGTTCAATTATTTTAACTGCTTTTTATCATATTAGGTTTACAGGAGGTACAAGTATTACTACCAACAGATGCAGGCCGTTGTAGCATCATTTGAATCTGTTGCTGGTCTCAGCAATGCAGCTCCATATGCAAACTTGGCTTTAAAATCCATGTCTAAACACTTCAGAAGCTTGAAGAATGCAATCACTGACCAGCTGCAGTTTACAAGAAAAGCAGCTCAAGACTACCAAAAAGATGAAACTCCAAGGTTTGGAAACGCTGACAGCCTTTATAGCCAAAGACCCGGTCACAACTCGAGATTTCCTGAACATCAACCTGTTTGGCGAGCCCAAAGGGGACTTCCAGAGCGTGCCGTAACTGTGCTTAGGGGATGGTTATTTGAACACTTCCTGCACCCGTAAGTCATTTTTTTTTTCTTGATCGTGCAAAATAAAGTTTTGGCATGGTAACTTATGCTGCTGTGCAGAATGAGTACTAAGATTTCTTTTAACTTAAATGATCATCTATATGATTTACCAAAAAGAAACAAGATCATCTATATGTATGGATATTGGATACATTGACTGTAGTCATTGTTCAATGTTTCAGTTATCCTACCGACACGGATAAGCTAATGCTAGCAAGGCAGACTGGTCTCTCCCGAAGCCAGGTGCGCCATTTTTTAAACTCTATTATCATCTTATTTGGAGGATTTGCAGCTTGGACGAGTTCATATAGTACATTCAACCAACTACCATAATTCCCCCTTCTATCTGCCTCTAAATAAACACACTATACAAATGTGCGCATGTGTATATATAGATTCAGAGAGCTCTCTTTAAGGTGCTGAAATTTAGGAAAGGTATTTGAAAAATTTCATGGATTTATGAAAATTAGGATGATCCATGTTGACAATGTAAACAGGTTTCCAATTGGTTCATTAACGCAAGGGTGAGACTTTGGAAGCCGATGGTGGAAGAAATACACGTGCTTGAGACGAGGCAAGCTCAAAAACCTTTGCAAAGGGAGGATCAAAATGCTGATAGGCCAAGTGATCATTTTCCTAGAGCCACCTCCCTCGCTTCTGAAAATCCATCCACGTCTAAACGTACAAGAAATGAAAATCCTGATACTTCTATGGGGACTGAAGAGCTAATGAGTTTATCCTACGAAAATTTGTCGCGCCAGCGGCATGTGGGTGTCGGTGCTAGCACTCCAGGCCGAGGCGGGGGTGTCTCGTTAACACTAGGACTCCATCAGAATAACGGGATCGGTTTATCAGAGCCCTTTCCAATTAATGCAGCCCGCCGCTTTGGTCTTGATGCAAATAGCGAGGGATATGTAATGGGTAGTTTTGAAGCGCAGAACCGACAATTTGGAAGAGATGTTATCGGAGGGCAACTTCTGCATGATTTTGTTGGCTGATGATATGTCTTTTCTAGAGCTGTCTTGTGATAATCAAATGGAATGATATCGGGTGTGGGTTTACTGGCTGCCTGAATCCAAGCAGTGCCACAGTTGTATATACAAATTCACACTTCAGGGTGTAAATCATGCCCTCTGGATCTGTATAGAACTGAAATTGTGGTTGCAAGGAAATGCAGGTGAAAGTTTATCTATCTTGGTACATGAAACCCTGGTGGAGACCAATCCAATTTATGAATGAAATGATTCTAAAGCATGCCTGGCCTTCCATTGTTAATGGAGACTATCTTGTTATTTTGAATATTTTATTTTGGAGAGTTCACTGAAGAATTTATTTAGGTTTTTGCTACTACGTACTGTTATTAGTAGGTTTGTCTCTTTTCAATCTAGGGTTTTGAGTTTCATATATGCTTGGAAAACGCTCAATGCAACGTATGCATCATCCAGTATGAATATGTACGGATGCAGAAGGTATTATAGTATAGAATTGGGCTTCCTCGTTTATAGTTTTTATTAAACCAGTGAGTGGGAGGTGTGGAATTTGTTGTCGCATTTGATAAAAACTTAAGCATTGCAAACAAGAGGGGAGAGAGTGGGCGTCATGGACTCATGGGCATGGGAGGGTCACCACTGGACTATAAAAAAAAAATACTAAGAATAGAGAAGGGGCAAGTACTCATAGGAGTAGTTTTTATTATTATTATTATTATTAAATTTGAATATACAAATAGATTACTCTATACATTTGTTTGTTAGGAGTATTGCTCTTCAATATTATATATTTATTTACAAAAGACCTCACAAGAAATTAAAACTTAGATCTTATTACATATTTTAGGCATTAAAAAGTGAGTTTAGTTTCACTGAGCGGTTATAAAGACTCAAACCTGAGCATTGGATAAAAAAATTCTTGAGTTATTATTATTGAACTGAGCACTTGGTGTTCGACTATGTGCTAACTCTTTGCTAAAGCAGGCAGAGAGAGAGAGAGAGAGAGAGAGAGAGAAGACCAGGTCAAAGTCACGTCTGAAAAATGAATTAGCTGTGTGCTTTTTCTCCACAATAGTATCTGCATGGCTGGTTGTGGGTGTCATATTATTCCTACCTTTGCTTTTCCATATTGATTCTCTTTACTTTCAGGTTTTGTTTGGGATTTAATCATTTCAGCTGGCTCTTGGAATAATTTGGGCACCTGTCCTAATTAAGTACAACATCAGTTTATATTACCTTATATTAGGAGATTTAAGCTCTTGATTCTTTAAAGTAATTGGGGCTTTTACAAATGTATTTCCCTTGGAGATCATCCACAACGGGCCCATCTCACCAATGAAAACTCAAGCATTTACTAGTGTTTTATAGCTTGTTTATATATGATGATTGCAGCCTTGGACTTGGGCATCCTTAGTGTATTAACTTGTGTTCTTCCCAGCCCAGCAAAGTGAATAGATCTGGCAAAAAGAGGATTAAAAAGTTAATTTGTGTCTAATTGTGTGGTCATCTTTGAGCATAATGTGGTCTTTGTACCATTTGTGAAGATAGGGGACAAGCCTCCAAGAGCCTCTTGGGTTTTTCTTTGTTCACCTGGGCCCAAAAAACACTTCTAGCACACCCTTTTTCTGTAGTGGGCTGGAACCCCCTGGAATCATCAGGCCAGAAAATTGTGGGCTTGACTGCAGTATTCAGGTTTGCTTAGCTGGTTGTGTTTTACCTGACAGGAAGTAAATTACGATGGCCAAGCTGCCATTAACCTTATATACTCTCACCTAGTGCTATATACCAAACTAAGTTACTCAATATCAACTCATGTTTGATTCATTTAAGATAGGATTGTTATGTGGATAAGCTAATTTGAAAACATTTTGAAGCTTGTCATTTTTATTTTAACTAGGCCCGGTAAGCTATAAGCTATATAAAAAATCAAATATACTTGAGCTCAGTTTAATTAAAACTAATTTCAAATAAAGCTGCAAATAAAGCAAAGTTATAGTTGAACATATTTTGAAATTCATTAAATTTTAGTTTCAATAGCTCACTTTTGAGCTCAAGTCAATTTGTTTATGGATCTACTCGATATGTTGAGACTTAAAAGCTATCAATTACTTCTGAAAAATTCAACTTCCAGAAAAATAAATTTATTTTTAATCCCATTAAATCATAAAAGTATTATTAATGCCCACTTAGATTTTCTCTTTTCATTTTCTCTAATTTATTTTATTTGATGATTTATTTTGGGAATTAAATAAATTTTATTTAAAAAATCTAATTTTTCCTATGTAGTCTTTTATTTTAGCGAATAAATGACTATTCCACTTTAATCAATATAATAAGTGGAAAGTACCCTTATACAACCTCAAGAAAATATGAATTGCAGATTCAAGAATTGAACTTTTTCAAGGTTGAAGGTTTGGACACTCTATAAAAAAACACATAATAACAAGGGATTAACATGAAATGAAGATATCCACGGAAAAAAGTTTAAGGGGTAATTACAAATAACCCTGATATATGACTATGCATCACTAAACTTCATAAATTTTAAAACCTAACATATTAATCTCTTGAACTGTCAAATTATATCAATTAACTCTTTATATTAGCAATCTATTAGGAATTGATTGATATAAATTGCTAGTTTACAGAATTAAAATATTGCATTTTAAAATTTAAAAAAACTTAGTAATATTGAGTCATAATTTTTTTTTTTTTATAATTCGATGTCTGAACCAGTTTATACTCACCTCGACTAATTTCGAAGTCTGTATAGTCCCTATATACTAAATAATTATTAAACCATAATTAAGTCATAACTAAGAGGGCCTTTGTATTGCCTCAAAGAAAAATGCTAAACATACTCGCAATAGTGGTGGCCACCGCGGGTGTTGTAGTATTTTCCTTGGCTCAAAAGTTAATTTCTTCTTAAAAAAAAAATTATTACTTGCAGCCGCGACTGTAAATCACACCCCAACTTATGAGTGCCATGTCAACCGAACTCCACCAATTTGATCACACATAAGTGACTATCCACACAGACGCAACTGTGGGTGTAGCAGTCCTCCCTGGAGAAATACTAGTATACTACTTCCTAGTAATTCGAAGTGCGGTGACGTGTCCACTTGGAAGCAAAACGACCACTTGAAAGTTGAAGCCTTCTCTCTGTTTGTCTCTAAACTGTTCAACCCTGCAAATTAGGGTTTTATGTAGGGTTTCACAAATTCAATCATTCAACACACAATGACTTCGACTTCCATTTCTAGGGTTTTATCATGTGATTTCATATTCTAGGGTTTCAATTCTCGCGGAGGACTGAGGGGCTGTTGCGGAAATGGATGCTCGAGTGGGCGTGTCCAGCCCCGGAGGCGTCGTCGACGGCGGTGCCAGGAAGTTCATGCAATCGCACCACCGCCACCATCAGCAACAGCAACCATCGTTGCATCAGCAGTCCCAGATAGGGACGGTGCCGCAGCTCCTCGCCGGTGGCATCGCTGGTGCTTTTAGCAAGACCTGTACGGCACCTCTTGCTCGCCTTACCATTCTCTTTCAGGTAGCTTCCCTTTTCTAATATTTTTCCTTTTACCTGTTATACGCATATTTGGACGACAAAAATGATCTGTTTATGAAGTAGTTATATGTGTGTGTGTGCGTGTGTGTGTGTGTGTGAATTTACAGAATATTTGATGTTATTTTTGCTTCCTCTGGGTTAGAAGCTTTGATTATCTTCTGTTTGGGGTCCTTGCAAATTATGCTGTTTTTTTTTATTTGTTTCTGGTATAGTAGGGGGTGGCTGTGAATTTCTCTGAGTATGATAAAAAGTGCTTCCCATGCTTATTTTTTGGAATCCGAAAGCAGAGTAAAGCACAGAATTAGGTCGGTTATTTTGATCCTAGAGTATATATATGATTCTTTTAGGAAAACGACAGACCCTTATAAATTCTATTTTGTTGAATATGCTTACGCTGGCTATGTGATGAAAGTAGAAGGTATTTTGGTTTTTTGGTTGGTGGTCTCTGAAATACTGTATACCATCGAACACTTTCAACCCTTGTTTTTCTTTTCTCTTCCTCCCTTTGAATTTGGATGAAGGCTATTTAGGGTCTCTGTTGCTTCAGTTTTGCCTTCCTGTGCTTCCACCACCTACCCAATGCTTTTGATTTTATGTTGAAAGTTGAAACTGATACAACCTTATGGATTTTCTAGATTTTTGTTCTGTTTTGTTTTTCTTTATTGGCAATTAGGATGTCAAAAGGCAAATCTGGTCTGTATCTTTAAACTGTCTCAATGGTTCAGATAGGGATAATCCTATTAAAGAAAGGAAAGAAAGAAAAAGAAAAAAGATAAGTCTCAATAGTCCTTGAAATTTTAGCGGGATTTGAATACTTTTGGTATACTTGTTTGGTGATTTTGATGTCTCTATTTCTGCAAAACTCTCAGAACTAAATGCTTTAACCCTGGAGTGTTGACATTTGAACTACTATTCTATACTTGCCATTTGGTTTGTGGCACCTACATCTACTGATTTTTTTGGTTGTCTTTTTTTTCACCCTTCTGTTTTTAGGTGCAAGGTATGCATTCTGATGCTGCAGCATTGAGTAAGTCTAGCATATGGCGTGAGGCTTCACGTATTATTAATGAAGAAGGCTTTAGAGCATTTTGGAAAGGAAATCTAGTTACAATTGCTCATCGCCTTCCTTATTCTGCAGTCAATTTCTATGCTTATGAACGCTACAGAAGTGTCAGTACAAACATTTTTTGGAGTACTAACTTTTTTTTGTGGTTAATTAATATTTCATATATGCTGCTTGCTTGTTATCATTTATCATGTCCCTTCTTCCTTATGTAGTTTTTAAGATCAATTCCCGGCCTGGAAAGTCACAGGAGAAGTACAAGTGCAGATTTTTCTGTGCACTTTGTTGGTGGTGGGTTAGCAGGAATGACAGCTGCCTCTGCCACATATCCATTAGATCTTGTTAGGACACGCCTTGCGGCACAGGTAAATAAGCATGCTTTGGATAAATAATTACTTCTGGTGAGAACTTCTATTATTGTCAGTTAATGATTGCTTGCTAATGTCTTAATTTATCCATTCCTAGTGGCATCTTTTCACATTCCTGGAGCAGTATTGTTTTCATCTTCTGTTCATACTTGTTGATAACTGTGATTGGCTCCCAGTTTTGACCTGCTTAACATTTTCTAATTGAAAGATCGAATTTCCCACAAGTTTAAATTTTCCCTCAGAAATGTAAAACACCCCTGTTTGCGTTCTATACTTATATAATAAGCAAGGCCTTAACTGGTCTCCTCTAGGCAGGAAAAAGAATTCATATGTAAAATATGATTTTACAGGAGATTGGGACGAAAAAGCGGCTAAATTACCCTCAAGATAATTTTAAAGAACACACTTACTTTCGTGCATATGCACATAGATTGGCCTGTAGAAATATAGTGAGGAAGAAATTAGAAGAATGTTGGTTAAATGGTTGTGTTAATCAGAAAATGAGAGAGTTCATTTCATTTAGTGAGGTTTCTCTTGAAGCAGTCTTGTCCTGCACCGCTATAATGATTTTCTTTCATGTGGGCTATGCTTGGATCTTGTGCTTCCAAGCTATTGCAACGCATGCATACAGATTCCTTGATGTACCATGCTTGCGAAGGCCTAAAGAAAATTCTGTCCTGCATGTTATCTTGGTTTTTAGTTGTTTTGTTTCCCTTTCTACTTTTTAATGGCTTGTGGTTGCATGGGAGGTGTCTAAGTTGATTGAATAAGATTTCACTTTTGGTATGCAGCAGCCCATTCCTTATGCTTTTCCTGTTTGAGTTTTTCTCTTTGCTCAATTAGTTTAAACTATGCAGAGAAGTACAATATATTATCGGGGCATGTCGCATGCACTTCATACCATTTGCAGAGATGAAGGATTTTTGGGCCTGTACAAAGGACTTGGAGCGACATTACTGGTAAGCTTTTGACCGTGCTTTTGATCATTCACTGTTTTGATGTGGGTTTGACTGTTGTTACCATTGAGATACTCTGTGTGACGCAGGGGGTCGGTCCCACTATAGCAATAAGCTTTTCTGTTTATGAGACATTGAAATCCTATTGGCATTCTCAAAGGTGAAAACTCTTAGTTTTTTCTATCAAACAATGCATTTCATATGTGGAGCTACATCCGTTTGTTCTTTGGTGTTCTGTTGTATAATTTCTGACTGGTTTAGCATCTTGATATTAGGTCTGATGATTCTACTTTCATGGTTACCCTTGCCTGCGGCAGTCTTTCTGGCATTGCATCATCAACAGGTGTGCAACGTGCAAACTAGAACTTATATATGCCCTAGCATAATGTTGATTCTGCACAAATTTATAGAATTTGACATTTGGTTACATTCAGTTCCTTAAATTGTAATTCAGCCTTGCGAAAGTTGTAGTATTTGCTAGACTAGTTTTAGCATCAAAGTCATCTTTGGCATAGAGATAGTTAGCATGACAGAATTTACGTACCATTAATCGTCTTCTTATTTTCTATTTCTCAAACCTTGGCTTCTCAGTTTGCTTGCTTGCACGTGAGCGATGTATGCTTCTAATGTGGAAAATTGTCACTTTGGAAGTCTAATATATAGCTTATGGTCTTTACACTGCCATAAAAATACCATTTGATCTAAAGGGAAGTGTCCTTGGTAGTGTTTCAGAGTTATAATTTTAGTTTATATATGCTAGTCTGTTCGTTTTTCTTTTCGTGTTAGATTTAAGGGCATTTTGCCAATTTTTAGAATTGTTGGACATTGGTTCAAGTTTTAGTCCATGGGTCGTAATTAGGGTCAAGTTTTGTTAGTAGGTCTATAATATTTTGATTAGTAAAGGGTTACTAGTTTTCTCATTTTTGAGGCAAAAGTACTTGTAGGAATGGGATTACTCCAATAGCTTACAAATAATTATGCAATTGTTCTATTCACTGAAGTTGAGTTTCGGAGAAATTGTTATTTGTTTGAGATTTTAGCCCTCGTGGGGTAAGCCTCTCTCTCTCTCTCTCTCTCTTGTCTTCTTCCACTTTTTCTGTTTTCTTGCTTTTTTTTATTCTCCAAGTGAATCAGCCATGTACTATTCTCAGGTTATTGTTCACAACCTTCAGAAAGTGCACTTTTCAACCCCAAAACCCTATCCAATCATGTCCACGCCCATTCCCAAATCAACCCTAACTCCTCTCCCACCTGTTGGCCTTCATTTTTGTTTTGTTTTGTTTTGTTTTAATAATCACCTATTGGGTGTCATTTTAACTTCAAATCCTAAATTACTATTGTTTTTGGCACTCAAATAGCCTCTATTTTGGAAATCCAAGAAGCTGGCAGTTAAAAAAATAAAACCAGATCTCACCCATATGGTAAAACTGTCCTACATCATCAGTCATGTTGGTCAGCTTTTTATTTGTATTTTTCTTTTGTGGACTTGTCAGACTGCTATTATGGTCATCATTTATGATTATAGCTTTTAATTCCAATGAATTCATAAATTGGGAGAGATGGAAGCGGTTCATATCTGAAAATAAACTGTATTTCTAAAGGACAAATTTTTTATCTTATTTATTGGTGAATATTATCAAGCAAAATGGTTTTTAAGGTTGACTGGTGAATTGAACATTTGTGAATCGTGATTTTGGAAAGATTCTTGCATAAGAGATTTATTCTTCATATTGGTCCATTATCCTGATCTCTGCTTACTTTTCTGTCGCTCCCTTGACACTTGCAGCAACATTCCCCTTGGATCTTGTCAGGCGAAGAATGCAGTTGGAAGGGGCTGCTGGTCAAGCCCGTGTCTATAAAACAGGCCTATTTGGGGCATTTGGGCATATAATCCGCACTGAAGGACTGCGTGGATTGTATAGAGGGATTCTGCCCGAATACTACAAGGTTGTTCCCGGTGTAGGAATTGTTTTTGTGACTTACGAGACTTTGAAGAAGCTTCTATCACATGGTCCTTCAGATAGATAGTTGCCAGTGTATCCTCGTACCACTTTTCCACCATGAGTTCTGCCTATTAGTTTTGTAGCTCATTCTGTCTTCAGACATTGAAGGAATAGCTGAGGATTGGTTTAAGATAAATGTAGGTAGAAGAATAGCATTTTTCTTTTTTTTTCTGTTCTGGTGGTATTTGCTGAGAGAAGTCCCATGGTGGTAAATTTTGTGGTTGCTACCATGAAAGATATTTTCCAATGTATAGATTATCAGAGTGTTGTGAGAATCACTTCTAGTATATCCACTTCCAATATATCTTGAGTCTTAGGTGTCTTAACTATTCTGATTTATTGATGATTGTATCGTCATAAAAGTATTATTGTTGCCACCCTTTTATTTCCTGCCTCTATCCAGGATATGTTTCCTCGCTACTTGTGTGTATTATTTTCAGGTTTGAGATTGGATTCTTTAGAATGGTTGAAAAACAGAATGTTTGATGACAAAATATTTCAGTTGCTTTATCGTCGGCCTGGAATGCTCTTTACGGAATGAAGAATGAGATACGGGTTCAAGGCTAAATAACTAGGAACAGACAGTAGGACTTGGCAAAGACTACACCTCGCAGTTCCAACTTTGTGGATCATCATATTTACTCGAAACACTCAAGCATTCATCCATGGCACTTCTAAGATGCAGTTGGGCATGTTTTACATGTTTGCCTCCCCAATTGACCTGGAAGATAAAGTTGGGCACTTTGTTCAGAGATCTCATCTCATTTTTTGCTGTTTCAATGCATTTGGTGCTTCGATTTACTTCTTGCTCTTGGCTTTACCATCTCGACTTTCCCCCTTCCTCATCTATTATAACCTATCAAAAAATTAAAAAAGAAAGGAAAAAACCTGTAGTAGGTTGGCGACTGCAAAATCTTGGTTTTGATTTGTATCTGCTAACGGTTACTTTCAGATAATTGTTAAGTTGGTTCAACGTTCTCAGATTTCTTGAACTCTTTCCTTGAGCTTGTGGAATTTCACTACAAATCAAACATATGAAAGAGAAACAGTTAAGGGTTGCAAAAGTAATCAATAACATATATAGATAAGCAACTTTAAGGGCCAATGCAATCGGTGGAATATATATATACATATATATATATATATATGTATTTATATATTCAGATGTTGCTGGGAACATTGGGTCTTGGGATTCATCTTTCTTTAAGTCTTATCGGCTAGATTTGAGTTCTTTATCTAATGCAAGTTGCCAAGATGCCATTTCGAATGCTGGTCAAGCACAAGCTAACACACTTCACAACCTCAGAATATAATTTGCTTATCAAAGAAAAGGGTCCAGTTTGATTCTTTGCCTACTTAATTAAGAAACAAGCATACAGGCCAATGGTAATACGCCTCAGATTATAATTTACTTAACAAATAAAATGTTTCATTTTGATTCCTCACATACTTGAGAAACAAGCATGCAGGCCAATGGTAAATGGGATCACTATTCATGCAATATCAGTCACTACAGAACATTAGTTTCAACACTCTTTTACTAGTTTGATCAGTTTGTAAATTTGGGTATTTTCCATTTCATTTCCCAAATAACGGGGCGAGGAAATCTTGTGCCATAGAATTTGTTAGATGCCATTATAGATTCTATTGGCATAACCATACATTTCAGCAGATGCTGGATAAAAGCTCTTAGATGCTATGCAGCAGCATGTCCTTGTAGAGACAACTTCTTAAAGCTCAAGATTCTTGATTTACAATGGCAAGCTTAAAGAACAATAATCACTTCACTAATATTATCACTCTTATGTCACCCTCTACTGTATTAGTTTTCCCTACAGTTTTGTTAAGAAAGCAGTCCAGACAAAAAAATCAGGGAAGGTTCTCATCTTACCATTGGTTAGGGAAAGAACAGAACAAAACCGGAACAATGATTCCAGGTGAGATAGGACAATCTTGCCACGGCTTTATATCCATATATATATATATATATATATTATATTTTATAGATATGCACCTCTTTACAGAACCATAGCAACCTTTACTTGGAGAATTCTTTATATTAGCTTTATGACCCCTTATAAATTCCTGTCCATCATACAAGATAATCACCAAGCTCTTCCTGCCACACGCTTGCCAATGGTCGATATTTTTTTTTTTTTCCCTTCTCTTTTTGTTCGTCAAAATTTGATCTTTCTTCATAGAGATGATACTGGTCAGGACCGGGTAATCTGCATCCTGAGGTTTAGATCAATATATACATATACATATATATATGCTGTATCTAGTCCTCGGGTTGCAGATTACTTCTTCCTCACTGGCAACGGGGCACCTTTCATTGTGGTGGGACTTTTGCCTTGAATTATTCTTGAAGAGGGAAGGCACAGCCGTGAAGATAGTATGTTGCAAGACTCAAAAGACAATACGTTTGGATGCTCAATATATAGACACATCATATATGTATTTATATATATAGCAGGTCTGACCAGCCATTTTTGGCTTCTTTATCTGTTAGTATTTATGGTAGTTTAGTGGAATATGAATGATAGCTAGATTAGGTTGCCAGGAAGAGTTCTACCTTAGTTCAAAGAATTAGCTCTTTGTCAAAACCTTGATCATTCTTACCACATGAGCATTGTAGCTTCATGTCATGTTGTGTAATAGATACATGGAGAAAACTAAAACACTAAAAAAATAAAGCTTGAACCTATTGTGAAATTCTTGAATCTTCAAATCTCTACTCAAACTTACAGTGGACTATATATATAAAAGACTAAACTACTTGAGCTCGATTCATGAAACTTATTTGTAATTAGCTAAAAAATAGATAGGTCAAACTTGGAAACCATTTACAAGTTACTAATATTTAAAATTACTAAACTTAAATAAACCACTACACAACTTTACAAGGCTTGCTCTGCTTGTTTACGATTTTAGTTAATCAACTCAACAAAACTTTATCACTAAATATGTTTACCGTTAAGTTCTACACCTTGGGTGCAATTTTCATAACTTTGCTATATTGTGCACAGATGCAGAGGTGCATCCTTGAAGAAGCCAAATAAAAATGAAACCCAATGGTTACTAAAATGACTTCCCTAGCATATTCCTCTCTCTCTCTCTCTCTCTCTCTCTCTCTCTCTCTCTCTATATATATATATATATATATGTATACACATACGTATATATAAATATATATGTCTCACATTTGAAGGTGGATATATGCTGAATCTGATTAGACAGATCGAATTTTTTATAAGTTAACCTTATTCTCAGTAGTTTAAAACTGTTTGTTTCTTATTATTTTATGTCCAAGTTGGAAAGCTTGAGACATTTTCCCAAGTTTTGTTTCCCGAAAAAGAGAAGAAAAAAGAAAGATCCCTTTAACACAGAGCTGCAAGCAATTGCACATCAAACTCCTGTCACTCTGCTTGATCTCATTAACTGTAACCAATGGCCAATAAACCTCACGATTCCTTGAAGTTGCTTCGAATAGCTTTTTAAGTATAATCTGTTACGCTACCATTTGTCTTTTGTCTTGCTAAAATGTTTTACTCACCCCCAAAACCAAAATATAATTGGAGAAACTCTTGTTTGTTGAGTGCGTGTAATGTGCTGAAGTATTCACATTTTCTACAATCACTTTTTTATAGGTGACCAAATAATGAATGAAAATGCTCGGGTAATGCTTATTCATTTTCTAATCCCAACCATACAAAAGCAATTTTAGCCTCTCTCCTTCAATTTGCTTTTTCTTTTTTTTCTCTTTCCTTTTTGCTCGACAGATCTCACAACCAATTAACAAAGTGTATAGCCTGAAATGTACCCACAAAAAAAAAAAAAAATAGAAAGTTCATCTCTATTGAACTCTTTTTTTTCTTATTTTAACATTATCCCTTGCAGACGGTAACAATTTACTTGCTCATGCAAGAATTTGAATGCAAATACACGAATATTCTCATTTCTCATAAGACGATCACATCATTTTACTTGTTGGTTAGCTTCTAGTGTGAAAAAACCTAGCCTTTTGTCTATAACTTTGCTAAAGAACGAATATTAAAGCAACCCTAGAATTGGTATGACCATGGCTATGTGCAATCACCATGTATATCAATGATAAGTAAAGAAACAAACCAATCACACAATTGACACATGATAATTTTGCTATGGAAACCCAAATCGGAAAAAAAATCACGTGTTCACTTCGCCGGATAAAGATCATGCACTAAAACCAATGTCCTACAACATTATTTACTAACCAATTTCCAATCGAATCCACGATCATTAGGTTGACTTGAACTTGTTTGACTCTTCGATATACTGTTACCATGCTTGATCATCACACAGATCCCCTTAGTACGGATTTCACGTCTAAAACTCTTTCAAGACTTCAAGTCTCTTCAATGATGTTGAAGATAATTCGTTGCTAAGAACCAATCATGAGCTTCTTGATGTTTAGAGAACTTATCCTCTTTGTCTTTTGAATCACTTACAGGACTTTGAAAGACGTGCCTAAATATATATAGGTAGGTCAAAAGAACCGGTGGCACACTTCCCTAGGTTCAAAATCTTGCGCATCTTGCGCTCTTGAAGTCCAACAAGGTCTAGCGAGATTCAACCTGCCAGATAGGGTGCTCACTGTTTCTTTCGACGAGAAGTATCGAGGTCCAGTGAGGTCTTTGTAGATTTACACTCAATCTGTTTCTTCCATCGAGATCTATCGACATCCATTGAAGTCTAAAATCAATTACTTTATGTATCATCCAAGACTCTCTTAACACGAGCTTGAATGAATAGAAATTACAAACATCCTAAATATTTGTGATAGACACCCCAACATCCCAAATTACAAGGAATAAGACTTGTAACGAAATTTAGTTAATTACATATTATTACAATCTCCCCCTTTGGCAATTTCGTGACCAAAACTCTATGCTAAACTGTGA
>CM065395.1:2972500-3075000 GCA_033060915.1 Euryodendron excelsum
GCTACACAGTGCACTTAGATGATTTTTACTCTCCAAATTTTACAAGAGTGGCAAAGCTATTCGTTAATATGCATTTGTTTTTTTTTTTCTTGTTTTGTTTTTTTTTTTCAATTTAGTGATTAGGGATGTCTGGACCAGCTTGCGCGCACTTTGACTAATTTCCTTCCTGATTTGATGACTATCCATTTTAACTTCTTATCTACTTGTTCAAATGGTGAGGGACTATACTTGTGAAGGCTTAAAAGCTTTCTCTGTGGTATTATCACCACTAAACATTACAGAACTGAGCTAGATGGCAACTTCACATCCAAGGGAATGCTTAGAAAGTTCCATTGAAAAAACAGGGGAAAAAAATTAAAATAAGAAAAGGGTAACCTCAAAATCACTATACATTGTTAATGGTTAATTAGAACACTATGACAGCAAGTTGCAAGCAAAATGAGGTCGTATGCCAAAGAAGGATTCTTAGCTCAAATTTACTACGATTAACAGAGACTATTCTATCTAGAATATTATCAAAGAAATTGTGTGGAAAGAGGGATTTCTTATTCTTTGAACTCTATGATATGTTTCATTGTTTACGCAGTTCTATTAAAGCATAGAAAATTTTGTCCATGCAAGTGAAAATTTATGGTTCAAGTGGTAAACATATATATATATATATATATATGTACATATTTATGGTTGTCTACCAACCAGGGAGGCAGCATCTTCTTTGAAAACCATTTACCATTAGAACCAAAACCAACATAATTAGTATGCATGGCTCCTTTTTGCAAACTATTCCTTTCCATGATGGTGCAAAGCATGGTCTAATGAGTAGTTGGGGGCCTTGGGGCTCAGACAACTATTGAAAGCTGAAATTAATTCAGGTATTGAAACATGTGCCTGAACCCAATTAAAGTTAGGGATGCAACTCTGTAAAGAGGATGTTAGATGGTCTACCCTTATAATTGCTTGGAATATTCAGCCTATGATTATAATGTGAACCACAAAAATTTTGATTGAATGGAACCCATTGTTGGGGATTACATATCTGAGAGTCAGTACTCAAATGTAATCACAACTTTTAAAATTATAATGTGTTTGACATCCTTTATCCAACCACCGAAAAAAAACACAAGGGAAATTCAATGAAAGTTCAAAGGCTCATTTTTATACTGCCAAAAGTATAAAATCAAAGAACATTCTTCCATGAAACTACAAGAAAATAAACCAAATATATGATATATATACTCAAAACTTCTCTCTCTATACAATTTCATAAAACTTGCCCATCAAAGAAACCTCCCATTCCAATCCCTTCCCCAAAGCAAACTCCTTAAAAGTTAAATGAATTTTTCCAACATTGCCCTTCAAAAAAACTAAAAATTCTATCAAAGATTGTAATGTATGGCAAGAAAACTCCTTGGTTTTCAAGCCTAGGCAAAGAAAATCTCTGAAACAGAAAACCAATATTTTCTGACTCCAGCATAGCACCAATCCCATTCTTCCTCAATCCCACTATCGCCCATAAGCAAGCTTTCATACCGAAAATGCCCCTCTCTTCAATTAAAAAACTCTCACCTAGACCTCAGCAAGAAGACACTGAGTTCTTGACCCGAGCACTCATCCGGGTTGATCAGATGGAAAGACTCCGAATCAGGGCCACCCACCACGCACTCATAGTTAGCCCTCATGTACATGAGCTCACCATCACCCTCCGATGACCCGGTCCGGAACCCTGCCGGAATAACACCCGCCCCGACGGTAGTGGACCTCATGGTCTTGAGCATGAGACGGTTCGCTTCAGTGGCCTTTCTCCGAATCACGAACCCGAGTTTTCGACCGTTGCAGAACATGGTCCAGGCCGGGACCGAGTGGAGGGGGCACGAACTCAGATCGGAGTCGGGCCGGCCATCGCATTCGAGTACGATCCGGACGAGTCCGCACCGCATTTCTTTGACGAGGAGGTGGGTGGGGATGGGGAGTTCGAGGAGGAGGGCGGGTCGGGTCCTGAGGCGGTCGTGTTGGACGCAGAACCAGACATGGCCGCGACGGTGGCCGAAGATGGTTCCGATCACCATTGTCCGGGAGGGTCTTGGTGGGGCCACAGAGCGGGTGTTGGCGGTGCTGTCGTCGGTGGTGGTGGAGTCTTCTTCTTCTCCTCCTTGGTTTTCGTGGGTTTTTCGAGGAGGGTCTTCGATGTCGTCACGAAGCGAGGTGCTTAGGCGTTTCTTGGTGGTTGTGGCGGCGGTGGACACGGTTGCTGCGGGGGTGAAGCATGGGAGGAGGAATCGACGGAGAGCATCGATCTTGGTCATGGTTTCTTGATGTGGGGTTGAATGGACAGACGAAATGAAGCGAGAGAGAAAGAGAGAGAGAGAGAGAGTGAAGATTGAGGAATGAATGTTGGTTGGCTTTGTTTGAGTTCGGAAGGAGGAACTGGATCTGGGTTGGCTTCGTACGTCTATGTATTATATATAGAAGCATATTTATATAGGTGTATAGGGCGGGAATAAATATAGCCGTTTTTATTGAAGGGTCCAGTGATGAAGATTCAGGGTTTTGATACAAAAAGAAGTCCCACCTGTACCAATTACGCTAGGCTAGTCTGCAGGCATAAAAAAAAAATGGGTGACAAGGGAGTCTCTCTCTCTCTCTCTCTCTCTCTCTCTCACATTTATGTAATTAATAGTTATTATATTTGATGTTTTATTTCAAAATGAAAGTCTTTCTTAAAATAGCATCAGTATAGATTTTTTAATTTATATTATATTACTCAAATATATAAATTTATGAAAAAGGCTTTTTTCAAAACTATTTGTACAAAAAAATCTCATAAGAATAATATAGTAATAACATTTTCATAATTAAGAGACATTAATATAGGGTGTTAGACTTTAAAATAAAATATTCTCATTCAACAACATCCTCTATAAAATAGAAAACTTTTACTTAATACAGAACTGTTATTAATGGAGACTAATTTCTACACCATTGGATATCATCTTTAAAGTTAAGAATTTATATCATCCTTACCTATTTTCATAATTAAGAGACATCATTTTCAATGAATACTTCATTGTAAGGAATTTCATGTGCTTCGTTGGATGAGGAATCACGAGACCATGCTTAATATGTCAAGGACATAACTGCAACATTGTTGTTATTTTGATACACACACACACACATATATATATATATATATATATTTTTATGAATTGTTATTTTGATATTTAATGGCCTTAAATATATTAAATCACTAGGTGTCAATCCGTGCAATGCACATGGACTAAATATTTTTCAAATTTATGTGTTAAAAGAATGGATAAGAAATATTTAAAAAAGTGATTGTATATATATTGTAAGTAATTAATCCAAAAATTCAAAATAATTAAGTATACAATAAAAAACTTGACAGTCCTAAACTTGTAAAAACTCTAATGAGTTAATTGCAATAGAGATATTTTTCTAATACTTTGCATGAAAGAAAAAATTGATTGTACTTTATTTAATCATAGTCACCTGATTAAGTTCTTTTTTTCATTAAACTTAATCCTAGAATTTTATATATTTTATTATGATTGACAATGATATATATGCTTTAATAAAACTAAAAAACTTGTGATATCATTGATTTGCTAAATATTATGATTTGCTCCCTTTTTTAATGATTTATGACGTCATAATTTTCCTGTAAACTACAAATCTTGTAAGTGATTTATTTTCTGCTTTTTTTTTTGTCCTTTTTAGTATATTATTTTTAATAATTATTTTATCCGACTCAGATTATTATACAATCGTATCCTATATAAATCTTATAAAATTAGTAGTGTGGGTCGAATAAGATTATTAAATTGTCTTACTAGTTATCTAACTAATTGTCCTAATAAATTCAATAGTTATTTAACAATTTTCACTTTTCGCGTGGCATTTTAAATATATAAAATCAATTAGAGTTTCACGTAAGATAGAAGAAAATTATAAAGGGCGAACACAACTTTTATATATATATATATGATTAAGCAACTAATTTACATTTAATGGGACAATTTGGGCTCCAGCCTATGCATATTTGTGATCCATCTTTTCTCTCTCTCTCTCTAAAATAATAGTTGAGCCTCCATTTTGTTGCTCCTCAAATTTTTCCCTAGTTAGAAGAATACTTAATCATAGTCTCCAACTTCTCTATGCACAAAAAGATTAATACAAAGATATTTAAAGAGTATTATATGCTTTGCGATTTTGGTATCTTGTAATAAAGATCTACAGGATATATAGTTTGGTGTAGATTTAAATTTGGCGGAGCACCATATATAAGTGCTCCATTTAAGGAAAGAGATCACAAACATTTATCCATTTTGTGTCTTCACCGGTAGACTCAACTGAATTGTATACTGTTGGGGCTGAAAAGTGAGAGCACGACCACACATAGAAGGTCCACGTAAGCACTATTGAACATTACTAAAATCGAAACTTTTTGCAACAACAATTTGTCGTCGCAAAAGGTTGGTTAGCCATCTTTTGCGATGGTTGTACGATGACAAATCAACCGATACAAAAAAGAGGTCACAAAAAACTTTTGTGACGACTTTATGCAATGGCTAAATTTTTTGTGATGGCAAATTAGCTGTTGCAAAAGTCCGACGCTTAACCTAGTTTTTTCGCGACGGAAAGAGCCGTCACCGATGGCCGTTTCAAAAACTTGTATTTGCTATAATTGTGTAACTATTTGTGACGGGAGAAGCGGTCATGGCTGTGTAGCAGTTGCAAAAAACTTGTGACTTAAGTAACTCTTTTGCAACAGCTGTTTGTAGTTGCAGATAATATCTAACCATCGCAAATATTTTGTCTATTTTTTAAATTTAATTTAAATAGTTGTCGCAAATAATATCTAATCGTCGTAAATACCCTGTCTATTTTTTTAAATATATATATTTTAAATTTAATTTTTTATAATTGCTGCATACCCTGACATAAATTAATAAATAAATCTCATTCTCCATATAATTTCATAAATCAATAACTATATTCATTCAAAAAAGATAAATATATAAAATGAAGTTCAAATATATATATATCCAATATTAATCCACATCATCCATACATCCAAAATATAAAAACATAAAATAAATCAACATCGATGCATCGAATCATACAAATCAAATTTTTTAATCTAAAATACACAACCTATTATCCAACATCAATATATCAAAAATATTCATTGACTGAGCACTCTATCAATCCCGACCATGAACAACAACGACCTACTCCTTCAGAATAATTTAAGTAAAAATAAAACAATAACAATACAATTAGTTAAACAGTTAATATGTGTGTGTGTGTGTGTGTGAATGTGATTAACGAAGAAAACAAATGAAACAAAATTGTAATTTACATCAGTAGATTTCTATGCAACATATCGGCCAACTAATTCTCTCATAATTACAATCCCTTTGCGTGGTCTCTTGTAAGCACCCCATTTTTGCCCGCTCGGCAATCTTCGGCCCGACCGAGCTCGATTTCAAGCATCTCAACACATGCAGGTTCAAGATGAGCCTTACAATCTCTAATCCAATCAACTGGTCGCTTCTCGGGCCCACAAGGACCCGCTGGAACCATAAGCACCATTATTCCAGGCAGCTTTCCGGACCAGGCGGTCTCGGAAACCAACGCCATCCAGGTAGCTTCCCAGAATCGGGCGATCTCGGGGACCAACACCTCATCAAAAATTTCAAACGGTTCACTTCTGGCGCCTGCTAGCCTACCAACGTAGAATGTCCGTCATTTGGTAGCTCTCTGAGACCAGGCGTTCTCAGAGACTAACACCACCCTTCCAAATAGCTTTCTGAGACTAGGCGTTCTTAGGAACCAACACCACCCTTACAGGTAGTTCCCTAAGAACAAGCATTCTTAGAGACCAACATCGCACAGGTAGTTTTTCGAGATTGGGCGGTCTCGGGAACCAACACCTAGGTCAACACCGGCGCCTACTAGCCCGACTCGGTGAAAAATGACCAAACCTGCCCCTTGGCCCTCTAGGCACGTTTTGAGAAAGTTCAAAATCCCTCAAAATGATAAGTCCATCCTTCCAAAATGTTGTCAAACCATTAGGCATCTCCCACACGCCATTTGGTCCAAATTCGGTCTTATTCCGGTCCATTCCGATCAAAATGACCGTTTTACCCCTGAGCGCCTCAGCACAGCACAAACCCTGCTGAACGGTAAAAGACTCCCTCAAAACCATCCCTGAATAGCCCTGTGCACTTAACACGATCTACCAAACCATTCCTGACCATTTTCAGCCAACTCTGGTCAAAATGACCGTTTTGCCTCTGAAAGCCCAAAAATGCCCCGAAACAACACCGGCCTTGGGATTTCAAGCAAAGGGTTTCACCACACGCCCTTATTTAACCCAAGGAACACCCTACAACAGTAAGCTCACACGACGTGATAAAAGTTCGCTGGAGCGTCTCGCAGATGCTCCACCTAAATTGTCTTTTCCCCCGATTCCCTGGTTATAACGCACCGTCAACCGACTTGAGAAATGCATAAATCAGGGAATTCTCGAAAGCTCGTCCATAGATCTTTCCATCGATACGGTTCGATCGAATAGATCGCTTCCCAAAGCCCTCCATCGTACGGTGTGCAAAATATGACTTTTAGCAACCCTTGGAGCATCTCGCAGACGCTCCGCCAAGGTTGACTTTTTCTCCAATTCCCTAATCAAAACGCACCGTCAAACGACTTGATTAATGCGTAAATTTGGGAATTCCAGAAAGTATTCCTAGAGTACTTTCCATCAGTACGATCCGATCGAGTAGATCGCTTCTCGAAGGCCTCGATCACATGAAATAAAAACAGCTACTTTCGAACACCCACGAAGCGTATCACAGGCGCTCCGCAAAAGTGTCCTTTTTGGCACACTTCCTAAGACGATATCACTCACCTCCAAACATAATTCAAACTTTTTGAGAACATGAAAGTTCATCAGAAGCACTAGGAGAACATCCCGAGTGCGACCGATTCCCCCAAAACCTTCCCGATAATCGAGCCAAAGTTTGGACAAACTTTCCCCGTGATGAAGCGTATGCTACATGCGCTCAAATTTTGATCAGATCGACCCTCTTTTGATCAACATTCGAGATTTAACCAGTACACATGGTGCCACGTGTTATTCTGGCAATGGAACAGTACCTGCGCATGTCCTACATGCGCAAGGTCTGTTCCAAATTGCCTATAAATAGAGGCCTCCCCCCTTGCATATTCCAGGTCCGAAATTGATACGAAGTTCTGCCGAAATCACTCCAGAAATTTGAATCTCTACATATATCCCCCCCATCCTCCAACATTTAGGCTAGATTCTACCCCTCCTAAGCCTATACACTCCACATACAAGGCCTCATACACACTCATACACTTCACTCTAGCCTCTCAAGCCTTCTTGAAATCACTCAAGCTCCAATCAAAACATCCACTGAAGATTACAAGTGTGTTGAAGGCAAAAGGTGGTATCCCTTTTACATTTATGCTCTTCCCCACTCTTCTCTTCTCCTTCCTAGCCTACTTAGACTATTCTCTATTTTAATCCCCATTTTCATCCCCCCTTTCTTGCATGCTTGAGCCAAGAGGGCTCTTAGTTCATGCCTAGAAGAAAGCAAGTGAGAGCCACCGTATAGGGGGATCTCTTACTAGCCTAATTTAAGATGGTATGGCCTAGGAGCCCCTTGTTTATGTGGTGTAGCCTAAAAGCCTTGTATGTGAATCATGACCCCTTGTATATTGCTATCTTGATCATGTCTTGTGTGCTTGGCTTCATTTTATGCTTATTGTCATGTTCCACAATGCTTACATTGCTCTTAATTTTATGCCATTTCCAAGATCTACATTTTTTTCAAAAATCGTTCCAAGAGTTGGCCCATTGAAGTTTAGGATAAGACCTTAGGAGTCATGCTTAGAAAATCCCTCACTACCCCCTAATTCACACTTTTGCATCATTGCATTTCAACTTGCATAAAAGTTGCTTTCAAACTCTTTAATTTTCAAGGTTTTCATTCTCTCAAATTTAGTGGTTAAATGGTCCCATGGAACCCTCTCTTGAGTGGTCTCCCTTTATATTGGCCATAAGAGCCCTAAATTGTTATAATGGTTCCCTTTTCTCTTTATGCTCGCCTAAGAATGATGTTCAAATTCTTTAATTTCTATGGTTTATATTCTCTCAAGTTTAGTGGTTGGAATGGCCCCATGGAACCCTTTCTTGAGTGGTCTCCCTTTTGTTGGCCATATGAACCCTCTCTTGATGGAATGTTCCCCTTGAAAAATGGTTTTCAAAATCCTTCTCAAAAGATGATTTTCAAAAATGCATTATCTCCATCTTTACATCAAAAATGATTTTTCAAAAATTGTCATCGCTATGTTGATTTTTGACCCCTCATACTCTTGTCAAGATAGTGGTTATAATGGCCATGAGGAAACCTTCCTTAGAATGGTCTCCAAGTATCACCCATACAAACCATACTCTTGACTAGAGTCAAAATTTTCATGGAAATGATCTTCAAAGAGATGGCTTACTAAAGTCCATTGCATAACATGTTTTGTTTTCCAAAACTCTTTCCAAAAATACACCAAACCACACTTCACCCGTGCCTAAAGCGTGCTACGTACCAAGTTTGGGACTGTTTCGAGGCTGTTTGGGGATTTTGAATCCTAGATCCCCGAAATTTTAGACTTCAAAAATGAACTTGTTCTAAAACAGAAAAAAATTTGTAACTCCTAAACCGAGAGTCTTGTGATTGTTCCGTCAGTCCTTACATGTCACCTGTGCCTAAACCGTGCTATGTATCAAGTTTGGGACCGTTCCAAGACCGTTTGGGGATTTTGAGCCCTAGATTCTCGAAACTTTGGACTTATAAATTAAACTTGTTCTAAAATGAAAAAAAACTTTGTAACTCCCAAATCGGAAGTCCCGTCGCTGTTCTGTCAATCCCCACATGTCACCCGTGCCTACACTATGCTACATACCAAGTTTAGAGTCGTTTTGAGGCTGTTTTGGGATTATAAATCCTAGATCCCTGAAACTTTAGACTTTAAAATTGAACTTTTTCTAAAATGAAAAAAACTTTGTAACTTCCAAACCCGGAGTACCGTGACTGTTTCGTCAGTCCCCATAAATCACTCACGCTTAGACCGCGCCACATACCAAGTTTGGGATAGTTTGGAGGCTGTTTGAGAATTTTGAGATCTAGATTCTCGAAACTTTAGACTTATAAATTGAACTTGTTCTAAAATAATAAAAAAGACTTTGAAACTCCCAAACCAGGAGTCTTGTGACTATTCCATTAGTCCTCACACGTCACCCATGTCTAAACCGTACTACGTACAAAGTTTGGGGCCGTTTCGAGACCGTTTGGGCATTTTGAGCCCTAGATCCTGAAACTTTAGACTTATAAATTGAACTTGTTTTAAAATGAAAAAAACCTTGTAACTCCCAAATCGGGAGTCCCGTGACTGCTCCGTCAGTCTCCACGCGTCACCCGTGCCTAGACCATACCACGTACTAAGTTTGGGGCCATTCGCAAGCCGTTTGGGGATTTTGAGCCCTAGATCCCCAAAACTTTAGACTTATAAATTGAACTTGTTCTAAAACGGAAAAAAAAACTTTGTAACACCTACATCGGGAGTCTCTAATTATTCCGTTAGTCCTTACACGTCACCCGTGTCTAGATCGTGCTACGTACCAAGTTTGGGACCGTTTCGAAATCGTTTTGGGATTTTAAACCCTAGATCCTCGAAACTTTATACTTTAAAATTGAACTTTTTTCTAAGAAATATAAGAATAATATACCTGCTCATTAGATCATGGAGAAGCTGGTGGTGGCATAGAAGGCGATGCAGATCTAAAAAGTATAATGTCATCGCCTACAAACTCCTGAAATGCCTAGTGCCCACTAGATGCATCGGAACCTACAAATTCAAGATTTTATTAAACATATTTACATTTTATATAAGCATAGCATAAAATACATAAATACCATGCAAAATAAATTCATTTTATTATGATAGAAAAGATATATGTATATATAACACTATATCGACAATTTTACGCAACTCAGTTAATTGAACTACGGGGAATTGAGGATCTTATGCTGTAACTTTCATGTATTTTGCCAACGTGGTGCAGTCCTTTTTACTGCAACATAGTTCCATGCCATTTAACTGCCTGGAAGTTAGGAGAGGTCAGGACAGAAATTACCGTTATTAATCAATCTCTACATACATGTTGTATTTCCATTATTGAAAAAATAATAATTAAATCTCTATAGCTACGGGGTTCAATATGATTGGCCGCAGTTTATATACATCTAGCAATCTTCCTCCGGTGGGCATTGGCACTAGAAACTTGATCTAAATTAGGAACACTGTTTACATAGATGGTAAATTACAAATCAACCCATGGAGACTGGTTGGTTCTACGGATGGAAACTAGACAAATTTGGTACAGGTTAGGCTAAACCTTACCCTTCCCTTAATAAAAAAACTCAACTTCATACTTCGTTCCAAACCCGTGACAAGTTAAACCTCCCCACCCCGCCCTCGTCTCACTTAAGTTAATCAAACTTTGGGTTGGAACAGGTTTAACCCGTATAAAATTTTAAAATAAAAATAAATCTCTAAAATAAAAACTAATGCAAATTATACAAATACTAATACAATATAAAATTGAAAAAGAAATAGCCTAAAATCTAATAATAAGAAGTGACATTAAAACTCTAATATTTACTTATATACTAAGAATATTTTATATAATTAAATATATTACGAGTATTTTATAATATAATCGGACCGGGTTCGAAGTGAGAAAACCTAAACTCTACCTCGTCCCAAACTCGTATCGGATTTTATTTTCTTTCCCATGCCACGCCCCTAACTTGTTTATTTATACTCCAAACCCTTTCTATTAGGGGCAACGTGAAGCAGAGTTTGGATTTTTCGGGTCCAATTACCGTCCCTAGTTGGTTTGATTCTTAAGTATTTCAATTTTTTTGTGCATTTCCTGCTAGGCAATAAAACAAACTAAGCTAGTCGACCCAAGCTTGCTAAAGTTGTTCAGGATTGATTCGTTTTGTAAACAAAACAAACTTGAACGGATCTTAGAATTAATTAGTTTTTTTTAACTCAATTTGAAGTTAGCTAGATAATTTTAAATGCATTTTAGAATTGTATAAAAAAATTAACCTATTGATTCAAACTAGTATGAAATCTGCTCAAATATTAAACAAAGTCAAATTTAAATATATTTTGGCTTAAATATTAAACAAAGTCAAATTTATATGTATTTTAAAACTCGTTGTGTTTTCAAATCAACTTAGGCAAATCATAATTGCATTTGTAGTTACATTGACATAACACCGTTGGGGTTTAACATATGGCGAACCCCTATTGAAGAAAGGAAACGACTACTGTATCCAAATAGTAGTTTTGGGTTTCGGTACCTTGTAAAATCTCATCCCTTACATCAAATAAAGGAAAATTTTGGACATTGGATTGCATTCAAAACACTCACAGCTTGATCACATTTTATGCACTGTGATTTCAATGACTGATTCCAATGTATAAGCCTTAGCCATTTGGTATCTGATATATTTTCTGTTGTTTGCAGTTTGCACCAAATAACCATGTTTGGTATCTGTTATTATTTGGAAAATCACTTCTTATTTTTTTCGGTCCGAGGAAAAATCACTTCAACTGATGTTACTGAAATTACAGTGAAAAGCACACCGTGTGACATGATTGGAGTTTGGACTAAAAAATACACCAAAAAAACTGGGCTTGTGGGTGCTGCCTTTGGAGTTTGACTCCGAAAGGCCAATTGGACTCTGAATTCAAGACATTTCAAGCAGCATCAATCACCCGCATTGAGAATGTGTACACAACTATGATTAAGAAATTGAAGAAGAGCTCTTAGAAGTTAGAACGTGCCCATGCAATTTCAATAGATTAACTAGTGAAGAAAGAGTATGACTCTAAAGCAATGGTTGAGTGTTATAACTATTACAATTGTTAAATACATACAACTGGAAAGACCATATATGTGTAAATTTAAACAATTGACCTCTTATAATCTAAGAGTAAATACTATACATAATTTCATTTTCTCACTATTGAACACAAGACACGTGAGACATGGGATTGTGTAGGATTTTGCACAACCTAACTATCAATTGGACTCTGCAATCAAGACATTTCGAGCAGCATCAATGACCCACATTAAGAATGAGTACACACAACTGTGATTAAGAAATTGAAGAAGAGCTCTTAGAAGTTAGAACATACCCATGTAATTTCAGTAGATTAACTAGTGAAGAAAGAGTATAACTCTAAAGCAATGGTTGAGTGTTATAACTATTACAATTGTTAAATACATACAACTGGAAAGACCATACATGTGTAAATTTAAACAGCTGGCCTGTTATAATCTAAGAGTAAATACTATATATAATTTCATTTTCTCACGTGAAACAGGGATTGTGTAGTATTTTCCATAACTTAACCATCAATCTCCTCATCTCCGTTCGGCTTCTCATATCCTGCTAGAAGCTCCACAACCTTACTCATAGCAGGCCTTGTATCGCGATCTTCCCCAACGCACAGCAAAGCAACTCTCACCGTCTTTTCGAGCTTGTCATCATTGTAGCCAAGGTTCAGCCTCGGATCAATCACTTCCATGAGCATGCCTTCCTTAATCTTTTGCCTCACAAATTGTACCAAATGGTTGTACTCATTCTCATGGCCTGCTATATATGCTCTCTTTCCGGTCAGCAATTCCAACAAGACGATCCCATAGCTGTAGACATCTGCCTTTGCATCGATGTTCAAGTTCATCATCCATTCCGGGGCCAGATACCCTCTAGTCCCGCGCACCCGAGAAAACCCAGGATCAAGATTGTCTTTGAACAGCTTTGACATGCCAAAATCTGTCACCTTGGGTTCAAGATGATCATCTAGAAGTATATTTTGAGGTTTTACATCACAATGGAGTACCCATTCCAGACATTCCTCATGTATATAAGACAAGCCTTTTGCTGTCCCAAGGGCAATGTTGTATCTCTGGTCCCAATCTAAGGTTGATGAATCTGAGAACAGGATTTTGTCCAAGGACCCATTCTCCATGTAATCATAGACCAAAAGCTTGTGCTGACCTTCAGAACAGAAGCCCCACATCTTCACCAAATTCCTGTGATTGAGTTTCCCTATGATGCTCACCTCTGCCCAAAATTCAGCATCTCCTTGCAAAATGCCTTCCAATCTCTTCACAGCCACGACTCTCTCGTCGTCCAAAACTCCTCTGTAGACAGTCCCAAATCCCCCCTTTCCTATCTCTTGTTTGAAATTCTGAGTAGCCCTTTTTAGCTCGGCCAGAGTGAAACGCTTGAAACCCATTGCCAATACAATGTAACCCATGTTTAAAAGTTCCTCATTGACATGCTTTCGAAAAACATACCACCAGCCTAAACCAATGCAGATCATTTCAATGACTGCAACTGAACCCACAAATGGAATTAGGTAACCCGAGTGCCCCTTTCGTTTTCTACCTTCTCTGCCAACATCGGCACCAGCCCTCAAGAGCAGCACCTCTGCAGCTGAGCAGTTCAAATCGACATTTGAATTCACTTGCCCTTGTTCTGCCTGAGAAATCAGTGCTATCCCGCTTGGAACTTTTATATGCATGACCCTATCAGAATCTAGCATGTTATATCCATTTAGGAGACTCCTTTTCGGGTAGCAAAGTCCTTGTCCATCCATTGAATAACCAAAGCCTTGGCATTTGCAGTCATTCAGGCAGGCATTCCTGCAAGCGGCAAAGCTTATGCTGCTGCCATAGGTGTTTAAATCATACCCAAAATAATCTGTGTTTGGAATCTTGATAAAGTCCATCTCAGTTGCATTACAACTCAGATTGAACTTGGGTGAGCAACCTTTGGACCAATCAGAAGGGTCATTTCTATAGAATCCATCAGGGCAAGAACAAGTTGGTAAAGGGCTATAGCTGCAAATCCCATAAGTTCCACACAATCCATGAACCTTGCAAGCATCTACGCCGCCAGGCAACCACGAGATCTCCCAAAGCCCAGTCGAATTGTCCAGGCTATAGAGTCTCAAGATCCCATCATAATCTAGTGTTAACCGCCTTTTCGGACCAACCCCATAATTCGATGCATTGAACTTCAAATTGTCACTCGATCTAAACCTTCCTATGTTACTCAGAAATCCTACTCTCGAGCTATTGTAAGGTGTTCTTCCAAAAAAGAATACGGTTTCAGACGTATCTGGCCAATAGATACTTGAAACTAGAGGGCCGTTATATACAAGGTTAAGTACATTATTATCATCGAATTTGAGGTTATAGTATCCAGACAAGTACGTACCTCGAGTCCTCATGGAGACCAAGGTTGTGTTCCTGACAAACGGTTGGTTCGGGAGGAGAGTGTCTGTCGGAAAATCAAAGCTCTCCCAGATTGTGTTTCCTCCTTGGTCGGTCAGCACCAAATTTCCAGTTTCTAGAAGCTGAGCTTCCACATAGGTTCCGGAGAATGTGTTGGTCGACCACACGATTGAACCGTCGGCATCGGTCAGGACCAGGTTGCCGTTCCGGTGGAGTGCTAGCTCCGACCGTTTTCCGTTAACCGGTCTGTCTCTGTTGGCCATCCAAACAACTGTTTTGTTTGCAGAATTGGTGAACCAGATTGAATAACAGTAGGCGTTTGAACCCACTTCGTAGAATCCGGTCGAGAATGTCCCATTTGGTGAAATCAAGAAGTCGCTCTCTTTCTCAACAGATAAGGAGCTTCCAAGTCTTAAGCTTGTCAACCCTGGTTCCCCTGCCACTGCAAGTGCATATGACAGAACAAACAACAGGCTGAAAACTTCCATGGGAGCTTCAGAAAGGTTTTACACTTACTATGTTGCTGTAATAAGGATCTAATAAGACATGATGGCATTTAAATATGCACGCAGAAAGGTTTTACACTTTCTATGTTGCTGTAATAAGGATCTAATAAGACATGATGGTATTTAAATATGCACGCTGAGATTTTCTGACATGATATGGTATCCAGCTGACGAGAATGTATATGTTGAACCAGTTACAACCTGCCCAGTCATGAGGGGCGGCTGTGTTATTATATTCATGGTTGAAAGATCTAGTAGGAGGAGGGTGTTTTGACTTTTTTTTACTTATTATTTTGAGTTAAATACACTTTACTTAGCAAAAATAAATGGCTGATTTAAAAGTAAATACATAATTTTTGATTTGAATTTAATTATAAAATAGATAGAAATTATTAAATTTAATGATAATTTTGTTAAGGGGATAGTTTCATCATTTCATCTCTCTAATATGGAATATTAAAAAGATAATTTTAATATTTTATGTCAAAATAAATTATTGTCTTTAATTGGGGTATTTTTGTTATTTTATCAAATTTACCATAATTTCATCTATTTTGTAAATAAATTTAAACTATAAATGGTTATGTGTTTACTTTTAAACCCACAGGAAGGTATCTGATTTTTGCTCAAATTATAAGGAATAAAGTATAATTATCTCTATTATTTTTTATTTGATGATGTAAAAGAACATGTACTAGGCAGAGCTTTTTGGACCTACCCGTAGCAAATGAACTCTCCCAAAGAAAAATAGTTCAATGGTTAGGTAACAAGGGGTGATATGTGGTGTGTGAATACAATAACAACCTAAATTTGTAGAGTAATGGAGAGATTTTTAAAGAAATAACATAGCTATAAGATTTTGCCAAGTGGTATTTTTTCTTAAAAATCTCTCCACTACTCCACTAATTTAGATTGTTAATATATTCACACACCATGTGTCACTATTTAATAGGAATTACCACTGAGTACTCAATACTGTCTAACCAATAGACTTTTTTCCCTTCCAAAGGCTGGCAAACACTCACAGTCTACCAGTTTGGATAAGGCACAAATCGGTTAGGTGATTGTTTCTTGTCAAAAATGCTTCATGCTACGAAGAGAACTTGAACTCCAACTCAGTATCGTCAACATTGTACAAGTGATAGACTCTTACTTCATGCTTCTTAACTGAGCAGACCGGAATTTTAAACATTTGTTTAAAACGAAAATTTTAACATTTTTAACAGTTACAAGTGTGAATATTTTAAATGCTCAAAAGGAAGAGAAGGGTTGTATACAACTAGGCTAGGCCAGTTGGTCGTGCTTTGACGCTCCACCTCTATTAATTCATGTATGGTCTCAACAGCCTTGTTGTTGGATAAAGTATGAAAGAACCTAATTAACAATAGAAATACCCTTTACTGTTCCTACCTGTCTTAATGTCGCTGTACTCAACCCCACTTCAATTGCTCATTTGTTTTTTTTTTTTTTTTTTTTTGTATTTTATTGTTGACTTCATTGGTTAAATTGATTGATTAACTAACAAAGAATTAAATATTACAAGTGGACATGGCACCTTGTTGGAAAAATGTATGGCATACATATTTTAATAGTTTCAGCGCACTTGACAAAATTTCAAAGCGAGCAAGGATATATGCAAACTCTAAAGCATTCCATTGTTTATCTACCACATCACTTTGGTAAATCCAACTCATCTGGCCATTTCTTGCAGTTCTCATGATCATACAGATGCAACAGTTCCATAGATGCATTGATATATTACTTGCATATAATGTTATACAATTAAAAAATATATATAGAATTTATCGCGAGAATGATGTGATTGAATAAAAACAAGAAAAGACATATAATGTTATACAATTAAAAAAATATACAGAATTTATTGCGAGAATAATGTGATTGAATGAAAAACAAGAAAAGAGAAATAGTACTGAAGCAACAAAATTGTCAAGAGGCTATATGAAAGGATGATCTTGTCCTTCCCCTTTCTTGTTTGCCAGATGATCTCTCTAGGCTGATTAGTTTGGATCTCTTGTAGTTTCTTCCCGGCTCTCTGTGGCTGTTTTTTCTTCTTCAAAAAAAAAAAAAACTATGCACTTAAAGCATTCAAGTTGCTAGTTGAAGTTCGAATTAATTAGCCAAATCTCAAGTGGTGTGAGCTTATATTTTTTTACTTGTGTGAAATGAGTTAGTTATCATAGATGTCAAAAAATAAATCTCATACAATTTTTTCATTTATTATAAAATCTATTGATATTATTGTATCATTTTCTTTATTATCTTTTTAAAACTTTTCAAACCGAGTGAGATAGAGAAATTTCTTAGCACAAAAAATAACAAAAAAGAAATAGTTAAGTCTAGCTCCGTAATCATGGTCATAGTGTGCATTTGGTCGAGCATTTTCCCAAAGTAGATTTGAGAAAATGAAAGATAAAAAGCTGGTTGAACCATTAATTATTCTCTTTCTTTGTTATTTAAAGTACCTTATTCTTTTTTCTCTTCCCTATTACTTTTAGAATCGAGCATTTCTTATTTATTTTTTTTTCTTTTATAGTAGCAAATCGCACTCCTCACCTTAACCCTTTAAACCAAGGTTTACTGTCTTCTAATATTTATTAATCTTAATTGAACGTTATTATTGAGCTTATTAAAAGGCCCTTTCAATTTTGTTACCAAAGAGACTTCCCTACCTCTATGACATTTAATTATTATTAACTAGTGTTATTATTACTTCCTATATATTTGTCGACCTTGATTGGTAGAAACCTTATGCAAATTCAAAATCATTAACACTTGTGTTTGATAATTTGTTTGACTTTGATTTAATAATTTTTTGTTTGTATATATTGATATTTACTTATTTAGTATCAAATTATATACTTGTGCTCTTTATTTGAATTAGTTAGAGAATCTCAAATTGTAAGGTTAGATATACATTTAGATAAGAATAGTTTTGTTTTCAATCATTTTTAGGTGTTTTCAAAATTTTTAGATTTTCAAAACGTTTTCAAAATATTTTCTTTTCCAAATTAAGAAGAAGAATTGCAACTTTTGATATTTGAGGAGTTGTGTTTTGAAATGTTGTATCCATTAAATAATATCCTTTTGACAGCTAAATTTCCTGCACATTATTTACAGCCGAAATGCAATTACAGCTTTGTCACGAGTATAAATTTTTTGCTCAATCTTCACAATCTTCTTAGTGGCGGCTCAAGAAATTTTTGTTAATGAAGTCATATAAAATCTTAAGCACATATTATAAAATAATAAAAAAAAACCATAATATACACTCTCAATATATGTCGTCAAACAACCGTTCATCCACTAATTTTCCATTTGATTGAACAATTGATTTTTTTATAAATTTTATTACTAAGAAAGCTCTTTCTACTGTTGCTGTCATAATTGATAATATTAATACTAATTTCACAAGTAAATAAACCAACAGATATGCAATTCTCATAATCTTTACACCAAGCATGATTAAAACGATGTAACACTCCATTAATGTCTCTTTAACAATTTGTTTGGAACTCAAGAGAGGTAAGAGAAGGGAGGGAAGATTTTAAGTCCTTGCTTGATCCTACTCAAGAGAGAAAGGAAAAGAAAAAGAAGAAAAAGGGAAAAAAAATTGAAAAAAAAAAAAACACACATACACACACTCTCCAGCTAATTTCCATAATAAGGCATACATTTAGTCTTTATTCCGGCACAGAGGGTCATTTAGACTTATTGTTGTAAGTCGAGTTCAACGCTTTTTGGAAAAGTGTTTCTATTAAAAACGCTAATCCAAAAAGCGTTTCCTCGTATTATACGTATCGCCGCTAAAAACGCTTTTCGAAAAAGCGTTTATATTGAAAACGCTTTTTGAAAAAGCGTTTTTAGCAGCAACACACCAGCAAATTTAAAATCCATTTCTAACATTTCAACATTACATAACTTTTGAACCGGGACTCCAATTGACGTGCCGACAACTCTCACAAGTCACTCGGGACTTGCAGGAGTCTCCCGTCGAGCTTCGCACTCACAGGACCTTTCCTCCCCAAAATGGTACCCCGAAGGCCGATTTTGCCTAACTCCGAAATCCTAACACTCAAAATCCCGAAAGATCACATAACTTTTGAAACGGGACTCCGATTGACGTGCTGTCAACTTTCACACGTCACTCGGGACCTGCAGGAGCCTCCCGTCGAGTTTTGCACTCACGGGACCTTTCCTCCCCATAACGGTACCCCAAAGGCCGACATGGCCTAACTCAGAAACCCTAACTCCCAAAATCCCGAAAGATGACATAACTTTTGAACTGGGACTCCGATTGACGTGCCGTCAACTCTCACACGTCACTCAGGACCCGCAGGTGCCTCCCGTCGAGTTTTGCACTCACGGGACCTTTCCTCCCCATAACGGTATCCCAAAGGCCGACATGACCTAACTCCGAAACCCTAACTCCCAAAATCCCGAAAGATGACATAACTTTTGAACTAGGACTCCGATTGACGTGCCATCAACTCTCACACGTCACTCGGGACCCACAGGAGCCTCCCGTCGTGTTTCGCACTCACGGGACCTTTCCTCCTTAAAATGGTACCCCAAAGGCCAATTTTGCCTAACTCCAAAATCCTAACACCCAAAATCCCGAAAGATCACATAACTTTTGAAACGGGACTCCGATTGACGTGCCGTCAACTCTCACACGTCACTCGGGACCCGCAAGAGCCTCCCCTCAAGTTTCACACTCACGGGACCTTTCCTCCCCATAACGGTACCCCAAAGGCCGACATGGCCTAACTCCGAAACCCTAACTCCCAAAATCCTGAAAGATGACATAACTTTTGAACCGGGACTCCGATTGACGTGCCGTCAACTCTCACACGTCACTCGAAACCTGCAGGAGCCTTCTGTCGGGTTTCGCACTCACGGGACCTTTCTTCCCCAAAATGGTACCCCGAAGGCCGATTTTGCCTAACTCCGAAATCTTAACACCCAAAATCTCGAAAGATGACATAACTTTTGAAACGGGACTTCGATTGACGTGCTGACAACTCTCACACGTCACTCGGGACCTGCAGGAGCCTCCCGTCAAGTTTCGCACTCACGGGACCTTTCCTCCCCAAAATGGTACTCCGAAGGCCGATTTTGCCTAACTCCGAAATCCTAACACCCAAAATCCCGAAAGATCACATAACTTTTGAAACGGGACTTAGATTGACATGCCGTCAACTTTCACACGTCACTCAAGACCCACAGGAGCCTTTCATTGAGTTTCGCACTCACGGGACCTTTCCTCCCCATAACGGTACCCCAAAGGCCGACATGGTCTAACTCCGAAACCCTAACTCCCAAAACCGCAAAAGATGACATAACTTTTGAACCAGAACTTTCCTCCCCAAAATGGAAAATATAACCCAAACTCACACATATATTACATGAAAACATAATAACTTATTTTGCATCATACTAAACTACAAATCAGAACATGCTTTCATGGACTATGTTCATAACAACATAGTGGTTTCCCAGCAACGGTAAGGCTAGTTGGTAGATAGTTTTCAAAGTCATCGTCACCTTCTTCTTCTGAGAAGTCTGAAAGTTCTGTGTCAGAAACTAGCAACAGATCTTCAATAATTTCTATTATTCATTTTGTTGGATCAACACATTGTTTCTTCGCGTCTTCCGTAAAATAATATTTATCTAGTCTTCGTTGCATTTGATCAATCTCGCGTTCAAGCACTTTTATGACCTTGTTGTTAGGTGATCTCCTCCCGAAAAGCTTAGCTGACCGGGCCTTTGGGACACGTAAGCCATGCCATCAACAATACATCTCTTGTTCACACCTTTTATTGAATAAGTCTTCCCATGGCAACCTTATGCATTACCCGTCGGTGACACTGTGCCATGGTTGCAAGGATGCATTGCCAATAAAGATATGGTTGACCGAACCCATCATATTGTGCATTAGAATAGGTTTGTTGTGGAAGCTACGTTTTCGGCCATACCATTTGTTACCAATTGGGTCTGTATATGTACCCACCATGTGGATGACTGAGTTCTGATTTTCATGCACATTGGCGGTTGGAACTGAATGACTAGATGATGCACCAAATAACCCTTTTCGCTTGGGTATGTTTGGAGATTTGGTTTCTTGAGCATTTCATAACCTCACACCATTTTATACTCAATCAGTTTACACCAATCTGTCATGCTGAAAGATACTAATCATTAGTGAAAGGCTTCACGTGATACTGCAAAATTTACATGACAATGCTGAAGTTACTGGCAGGGTTCACGTGAAAGGCTTCAGAAGGTAAAGATATGACAATCATGAATTGACAAGTAATAAGACATGACAATTATAAAGAAATTCACGTGACATGTCTCAGAAGATAGAGATAGGACAATCATGTATCGAAAATTAATAGGACATGACGAGTCTGCTAAATTATTGTCCTGTCATTGGCGCAGCGTCTTCAAAAAATGACAAGTCTTCATATTTCAGTTATGATAAGTAGTTTCAATATTACTTTCTTCCATTAATTTTTTTTTTTTGGTGGGTAAAGAAAAAGTGAATTATCCTATTATTTTTACTTTATCATTTTAATGAATTTATCATCAACTTTAGTTGTTTTCTCCGCAAAGAGTGCCAGTATCAATAACAACAGTTGTATTCATTTATAAATGGACATAGATAGAACAAAAACTATCGTCATTAATTTTGTTATAACTAAATGTATTTACAACAAAAACTATCATCATTAACTATTACATCCAACAAATTTTGAAATCTAATTATCCAGTGTGCAAAAAACAATATCGATACTATACATGGCCTCCTGTACCACATCGGGGTGGCCTCCTCTCTCTCGCGGGCCTCGGCTGTCGAACAAAGACACGTGTGATGGACCGTAGTATCGGATGTGCCTCTGGATGTGGGTCTGGCTGTGGCACTGTCGGTGGTTGTGGCACTGGGGGTGACTTTGTCTGTGGCTGCAGATGTGGATGTGGCTCTGCCTGTGTGATCTGCGAAACACTCTCAATGTCAATGGTAGGGGGTGCCACCACTGGATGAATCTGTTGCACACTACTAACCTGAGTGACCTGCGATGGCCTCTCTGGCTGTGTCGTAGAGTCAAAATGGTCCCGACCCTCTGCTAAAAAACGCGTCTCTATCTACTACCCAGATGATAATAATGGGTCAACATATTGTTGGAAGTCATCATCATCTCCTACTGCCGATAACCAATATTGTTGGGGTGATGTAATATGGCAATAGGCGGTGCAACGCGGTATGACCTCAGAACTACTCGGACGTGATGATGAGGGCACGTCGTGTGACTCGGTGTGATATGTATATACTGGCCTAGTCGGAGTCACATAGGCTGAGGATGGCTGTGTGGCACTGAAATACTGCAGGAACTCTTGTGATGATGATCCGTTGCGAGGGGGAGCGGCTGGAGCTGCTAGTGGCATGGGAGGGGGAGCGGTTGTAGCTGCTGCTGGCATGGGAGGGGGAACAGCTGGACCTGCTGATGGCCTAGGAGGGGGAGTAGCTGGCATGAGAGGGGGAGCAGCTGGACCTCCTGGCTGTGCAATCTGCTACTGCTCACGCAAGACATGAAGTGACCTTTGACACAGGTTTCGGACCAAATACATGTCCTGTAGTGCCTTCGGCCTATCGTATGCATATATGGCACGATCAATGAAATGATGTATGATCGCAATGTGACGAGTCTGCAAAGTAAGTTGAAGTTTTTATGGCATTTAAACATTTATAATACACATAAAAAATATATATAATTTATGACATTACTAACTGCAATCTCGACCGTGGAGCCAACCTTAAGGTACACAGTAGTAGGCCGATGAACTGGATTCTCAACTAGTGTGCGTGTGATACGGCGGTACCATACCATATATGGATCGTCGTAACGCATGTTTGCAACATCAATCACCCCAGCTACAAGATACTCACGCCTATGCTGCCATCGATCCATGTACTGTCCATGGAACTGAGTCCAATCAGTAGGTGGTCTCCCTCTCAAGTCAATAACATGTAATGTGGGCGAGGAATCATAAGTGGCAGGTACAACCTATCTGAAACCATACTGTCAGCAAACTCAATCCAGTAAATGCCACTCAACAACCTCCAGGCATAACAAAGGGGATCGAGTGACCCATATATCACTCCCAATCCGACAATAATCAGGAAGTGTATGCATGATAGCATCGTACAGCCTCCATATGAACTACATAATTTACATTAATAGTACCCATTAATAAGCAACGACGCTACAATTAAGTAATACGAATTACAAAATCTGAAATTGTATACATACCTCGTCAAGTCGTAATTGGTCCAGCTGATCTCGGTAGACGCGGACCACATGGGTGGAAGTACTGGTAGTGCGATATCTAGATCTCCATCTGGCATAAACATTCAACATAATATCAATTACATTTTATAATTACAAATGTGTACAAGTGTTAACAAAAATGAAAAGGTAGTTATACATACCTAGCTCCCCATGGTCCACCGGGAAACTCCACCCCCTGTATAACTAATGGCTGCTGGCCAGCAGTAGGATCATCCACGCGGTGCGGGCCCATGCGTGGGAATCACTTACACGCCCATATCTGTACAAAAAAGGTCCACCATTCACGTTATGAATAAATTGTAATAAAAGACAAGCATTGTAAAGAAACATAACATGAACTATGTATTCAACCTGTAATAAAACGAGTGCTCCTGCAATCTGCTTCGCCCCAGTCCTCGTTGCCCAGCACATGCTCCTGTAAAGCATGGCTAAAACTGCACTGCCCCAGCTATATGCCCCGGCAGCGTCCAAGTCAAGTAGAAATGGGAGATATGTGCGTCTTACCATAGTCTGAGAGTAATCTGTGAGAAGTATACCCCTAATAAGTCGCAGTATATAGGCACGTGCATGCCGTTGTACAGTAACCTCATCTGCATCCTGTGGGAGGACCTGGAATGTGTGACGAAGCCATGCCATCCTAAGGTGGCCACTGTCAATCTCCTCTGCAGGTGGGCTAACACCGAATGCCAGCATACATAGAGCCTGACACTCCTGTAATGTAGTATGCGTCTGTGCGCGTATAATAGAGGCCCCGTCGACCGGTAGTCCTAACAAGATGGCAACATCCTGTAACGTGATGCTGGCCTCCCCGACAGGTAGATGGAATGTATGCGTCTCTGGTCACCAGCGCTCAACCAACGCAGTAATCAATGGGTGGTCCAAACGGATCTGACCAAGTCGATATACACCGTAAAAACCTGCCCGTATTATGTACTGCAATACACGTGGGTGTAACTGTACGTCATATAGGTGTGACCTACCACGTCTGCATGTGAGCGCATCCGTACCCTGTGTAACAAAATTATTGTAAACAAACTACTTGTACAGAAAAATTGTTAATTTAAACACATACCCCATGCTCCCATATCCATGTGGATCGATGATGGCCTGTAACGTCAGCACTGTGCCATCAAGGGGCCCTAGCACGCCTACATCTATATGTCCTGCCATCAATGGGCCCTAGCGTACCTACATCCATAGTACATATTAATATATTTTTATTTTATGGTGCAATAAATGTACTACATCCATACATGCATGACAATGTAACTTATGATAAAACAACCTCATTATTCTCTAATGATGTATATGACGAAAGGCAGTAAGGCCATTAATTGATGTGACGAAAGGCTGTGAAAGAATGTATTACTTGATGTGACTACCCACTCATATCACAAACAATCCACAAAAATACATACAAATAAGTCCATATTAAGTAATTATGTTTAATGAGTAAAATCCACTGCTATCACAACCAATCCACAACAATACTTACAAATAAGTCCATATTAAGTTATTATGTTTAATGAGTAAAACCCACTGCTATCACAACCAATCCAAATAAATACATACAAATAAGTCCATATTAAGTTCTTATGTTTAATGAGTAAAACCCACTGCTATCACAACCAATCCAAATAAATACATACCAATAAATCCATCTTCAGTAACCATTATCTCAAATAGAAATATTAATAAATATCATTACATGCCTAAGTACCTACTATTCAATACATAACTCAGCTAGCTCGATTTGGACATTTACACCTATCATGCCCTTGTTCCTTACAAATACCACAATGATTTGTTTGACGTTTTCTGGAAACGTCCATCTCATTATGGATTCGTTTTGTACTTGGACGACCGGATGTGGCCTCTCGTCGCTGACTCGGATCGAGAACTATTTTTGGACCATCGTATGCAGCCCAATAATGCTCATGCACCATCTGTTCAAACGATGTTTTGTACACGCGAGCATAAACGTCCATGGTATACTTAGGATCAATCAAGTGCCATGGTTGTCTGCCCGACTTCGTGCACACGGCTAGCATGTGTGAGCAAGGATAATGATAGATCATCCATTTTCCGCAGTCACATGACGGAGGATTCAAATACACTGCATGTTTGTGGTTCCCTTTCGTGCCTGCTGCACTTGTAACAACCTCGGCGGAACCCGATACCCTGGAATTGAAATATAATAACATGGTGATTCTATTAGACATTGCGAAGCATATAAGTTATTACTAATCAAAATAAGTACATACAGTTAAAATAAAATCTTATAATATTACCAGTTACAAATAGTTACGCGATGGCCCGCCGATCGAGCTTGGTACTCTTCTATCTTAGCTTGCACTTTGGACGTATACCTCAAACTCCTTGCTGAAGCACGTTGAATTTGTAGTCGATTATAATTGAAAGTGGTCACCAGACAGTAGAAGGCAACCTGAACACATGAAGTAATGGGCAAGTCTCGTGCACCTCGAAGGACATTAATATAGCACTCTGAATCATTAGTGGTTGTAACTCCCCAATGATGACCTTCATCATATGCCAATGTCCACTTCTTTGGGTCCTCATTGCACAAAGCAAGATACGCCCTTGCCGCCGACTCTGACTTCGTTCCTAAATTTTTAATTTCATCCATTGCCTCGTCAAACTTCAGCACTTGATAGGTAGTCCCAGCTTGCCAAATGAGATCTTTAACTTTAACATCACCGAAATTTTTGTGGTAATTACTTTTAAAGTGTCTGAGGCAATATCTATGGAATCCAGTTAGTTGCCTTCGTCGTGGTGTTTCTCATTCATGTTTGACGGCGCTCAATATGGCTGCATGTCAATCAGAAATCAATGTGACACCCTCTTGGCCCGGCACAATCAGATGCCTCACATTCTGTATAAACCATGACCAATCACGATAATTTTCTGATTCAACTAACGCAAAAGCTAGGGGGAAAATTTTTTTCGTAACAGTTCTCGCTGTAGCAATCAACAGAACTCCTGTATATCTGCGATAAAGAAAAGTACCGTCGATTCTTATGACTAGCGGACAGTGCTTGAAGCCTTCAATGCATGGTCAAAATGCCCAAAATATTCTGTTTAGCGCCCTAACACCCACCGTACCCAAGTCCAATGTTTCTAAAATCACAGCTGTGCCCGGGTTTTTGAACTCCAAGGTTCTGATGTACCTTGGCAACTTTTCATAGGATTCATCCCAATCTCCGAAAACCATCGCAATGGCCTTTATTCTTCCAAGCCATGCTTTCTTGTATGAAACTGTGAAACCAGCATTATTTTTGACATTCTCGATTATGAATGCTATTTTCCAGTTAGGGTCTTCCTGTACACCACAACTAACAAACACTCTAAACTAAGGATGGGCATTAACAAATAATATCAACACATCTTACATTAAAATTGAAACTGAAATAAACTTACCGCAACTTGCGTCTTAATCAGGTGTGCAATAAATGTTGAATTAAGATTGCAGTGATCCAAACTCTCCATCCCATGTAAACATACATGAGACCCGAGGAATTGCGTGATCTCAAAAAAACTGTGCTTCTTCTTCAAATAGGCATGTAGTTTCCAAGGGCAATCGTAATTGCACTCGGTGCTCCAAACCTTTTTATTTGTTTCCATAACATGATAATGTTTATTTTTCTTCACATGATACCAGTTACATGCATGGATCACCGCATCTTTATCTTTGAAAACCATCCCTTTTGCAAACTCCGGATTAGCATTTGACCATGTCGGACTGCGATCATATAAGTCTCGACCACCTACGACATCATCTGCCCCAACCAAGTTCGTAAAAAAGGGCATATCTGGAGTATCATGTAATGCTTCATTAAGGCTTGATTCTTCGTGCCTATCATCATCAAAGTCCTCATTTAATTCATTTCTCATTAAAACATCAATATCTTCATCTGAATTATCGGATTGAACGACAACTGCATCTTCATCTACATGTGTCCTAGTCTCGTCTAAGGCAACTAGGCGTTCCACAAGATCCAAACTTTCACTGGGACCTCCCGCCTTTATGCACCCACCTTGGCTTGATGCATATTGTGGGTGAGGTGTTGGTGGACTCTGAAAATCATGAAACTGTTCAAAATTACTAGGGCCCTGCGAGAAATTTTCATTTGGATTGAAGAAGCTAGACATTCGTTACTCTGCCCCTTCCTCAACTATTGTGCTTTGGCTACTCTGCCCAGTGTCGATACATCTCTCCTCCCTGACAATAGTTCACCGTAGGTTTGGACATCTACCTAACTCACATCTGCACGACTTCCACTGGTGTTCATTGTGCTACCCTCCTCCTTTACAACATATATTTCAACACATTGGTGATCAGGATATCTCAAAGGAATATTCAACACATTTTGTAATGTCCTGTCGTTATTGATTGGCAACTTCTTATATATTATAACATCTCCATTTCATCGGTGCGGGTATATACATATGAATTTTATAGTCACATGTTCTCGGTACTCAGTCATCATTTGCATAATCATGTCACGTAACACAGCAACTAAGGTTCCCATTTCAACATCATAACACGCACTAGCATCTATATCGTAGGATACACCTTCTCGGCGATCTCGTATTATCTTTCCCCCCCAATAAAATATAATCATTGTCGTCATTATTTAGCTTTGCCTATCAAACACAACTAACAGAGATGTTATAAATATACAAACTAATTAAATTAATTGTTTTAAAACTTATGTAAATATGCTTATCGAAAGAAAGAAAATTACACTTGGTTGTGATACTATTAATTTGTGTAAGTTGCATCTTTCTAAGCTTCTTGTGGTCTCCAATTGTTTTACAACTAAATAATTGTAATACACATTTGATAATTTATCCTAAATATTATTTACTTATATAATATAGTAAATTGTTTTTGATATAAATACGAAATGACTATATTTATTTTATATATATGTTCTAAACTTGCAAAACTAATTTGAAATTATTTACAATTTTTTATAAATTTTTCAAATCATTGTTAAAATAAATTATGATTGTTTAATTTATTTATGAATTCTTTTAAATAATTGTTTAAATATTTTTATGTTCAATTTATAAACTTGCAAAACTAATTTTAAATTATTTACTACTTTTTACAAAATGTTAAAATCATATTCTTGAACATATTTTTAACATATTCATTAAATAATTTATATATATGTTCTAAATTGAAAAATTATTTTTAAATTATTTACTATTTCTTACGAATTGTTAAAATCATATTCTTTAAATTAAATTATGAATTGTTTAAAAAATTTATGAATTGTTAAAATAATTGTTAATATAATGTTCTGTTAACTTTGTAAACATTAAATTAGGAATTGTTTAATTTTAATTTTCTGTTAAATAATTGAATTATTTACTACTTTTCAGTTAATTTTTTGTTACTATTTCTTAATTAACATATTTTTAATTGTTACTATTTACTATTTTAAAAATTTTTACATATTTTTAATATATTATTTCACATCTTATTTAAATCATTATCTACACATTTTTTATTTAAAAAGACTTCAAAATAATTTTTCACCTAAAAAAAATAATTACAATAACAGTACAATTAACTGTTTAATACAAGCAGTACATTTATCTGATAATAATACTTTCCATCAAAGAAACATTAAAATTTTGGGGGAATAAAAAACACACTACAGCTTAGTGTGTCTTTTTCATCGTCAAAATTTTGAAAGATCTTTAATTAAACTTGTTCCAACTAAAAAAAAAAAAAAGAGATAGAGAATGGCAACTACATTCATGCTTTGTATTGATTTACAAAAACATATATATATATATATATACATTTAAATATACATATGCAGGAAGAACATATTATTCGTATACATATATATACATAACAATGAAATAAAAAAAAGAGAGATAAGAGAGTATTTATTACCAGGTAATGGATGAAGTCGTAAATGGTGAGTATAAACTATAATAAAAAGGTCCGTAAAGATCGAATAAGTAAATCTCCAAGAAAACTCGAACAAGTGATCTCTAAAACTCGAGTAAGAATGCCTCTCTAAACCAGCCGTTGCGAATGACGACAAGCGAGGGAGTCTCGATTCAATATAGAACAATAAACGCTATTTGAAATAGCGTTTTCAGTAAAAACGTTTTTTGAAAAAGCGTTTATATTAAAAACGCTATTTTAAATAGCGTTTTTACGCATACGTTATACCATTGTATAAATACGTTAAAAACGCCTTTTGCATTAGCGTTTTCAATGTAAACGCTTTTTGAAAAAGCATTAAACTCGTCCACGAGAATTATGTTTAAACCACCCCCAATTCTGAAATAAAGACAATAAAAAGGCTTTGTTATGAAAATTAGCTCACACACTCCTCTCTTTCTCTCTCTTTTGCATAGATAATGGGTCAACTATTTTTTTTTGTGAGGTCAATTATATTTTTTTCAAATGTATAACATTAAAAAAAATATATTTTTAGTTTTTCAAAGGGCCGATGGGTCAGCTGACCCGACCAGCTTACACTTGCCGCCGCCGCTGATTCTTCTATAACTTGAAGTACTAAAGCCATTGTTGGTCTCTTGCTTCTATCTTCCTCAACGCAGAAAAGACCAATTTCAACTATGTTGCTGCCTGGTTCCATCTAAACAGCCCTCTCAATCTTCAGCCTTTCTCCGCAATGAATTTTCCTTTTTGCTATCCTGGCAAAATTTGTGAGTTCTGCTTCCTGCTGCTCAGCATGCCATGAACTTTACTCTGCACATCATTCTTGTTTTGTTGAGGCTTTGAGCTGCAATTTTTAGAAAAGGGATTTTCTTTAGTCTGAGCTGTAAAAATTCCTACTGCATTTTACGTGGCGGAACACCATTTTATCATGTATTTATATATATATATTTTACTTGAGTGTCTTTTACCAACATAGTAACCCTATAAATAATGTCAAGAATCTAATAAAGTTATAAGTGAATTAAAAATTTTATACAAAATGAGGTGGTTGTTTGTGGTCTTTTCATTTTAAATCAGGACGCCCACTTATGTAATTCATAATTTTAATAATGACACTAGCACTTCATTTGACTAAATTTTTTGTACAAAAAATTTATACAAATAGAATTTTCATTCTTTTTTTGGCAATAAAGTATCTCCCCCAGACATTGAACTCTTTCTAGCAAAGTAAACCTCGATACTTGCCGTCACTCACAAACCAAATATAATGAGTAAACCGGAGACTCATTGGGGCGAGTCCCAGAGTTCGACCCGTTACAACTGGGCCAAAATTTATTGTTTGTATCAGAGTTTAATCCCTTATGATATATTTAGATTCTAAATTTATCAAGAAAACAGATAAAGAAAGAGAAAAGTCTAACAAAATGAGGAATTCTAAATTTTTAACTATTTTTTTTATTATTTTATTCACTACTTTTTTTCACAACTAAATATAAAATATAATTTTATATATTTTTACCTTTCATTTTTTCACAATAAAATCTCGAATGTAAACACAGCATTAGGTCTAAGCTAATCGTGCAGACTCGATGGGATACTATACGTCCTTATGGAGGAAGAAGAATGAAGACATAATGGGTCTCTGTCTAAAACAAACTAGACAAGACTCCTCTAGAAAAACTAGGGATCGTTTTGGGTGCGAAAATGTGAATCATCATTCTTGCTCCATAAGCATCATGCACCCTATCAATCTGGGTTTTGATATCTGCCATCTGATTTTGAGCTGATCAAAGTAACTAAATGCTTACAAAGATTGGTACTTGCAGGAATTTGTTTAGCATACAAGCCAGAAGTCAAGAAAGTTGAAGAACTATGTTTTGCAGACCAGCTTTGCTGGTCCTGGTTTTGTTTCTCGTTTGTCTTTCATTTCCTGTCTATCCAAAATATATATATATATATATATATATGTATTTAAGAATTTTGTCTTGCTTAGATCATCCATTGGGGGCCACTAGATGCTTTTCTGATGTTCCATCACGTCATGCATGTCACTACAGAAATGGACAGCTCTTTTAATCTTGGCCAATAACCCAAAACCAATGAAAATTTGAAGCTAGCCTCTCATAAAACTAAAGAATTATAAGGGTCCCTTTCACATTATTGGTGGGTATAATTGGAGATGAACAGATGATAGTTACATAAGTTTACACTTTGTTATTGGATTTTAATCAGGTTGTTTGTATGCAGCATACTGAAGTTTCATTACAGATCCTTTATTGGAAGCTTAGGTTATATTTGAATTTGAAATTTGTAGAATTAAAAAAAAAAAAAAGATAAAGAAAACAAATTACTTGTGATTGTTCAATTTTTGTGGGTAACCAAACAAAAAAGTAAATTTTCTCATAAAAAAGTAAATTTTCTCATAAAAAGCTATTCATTTTTTTTTTTTTCTTATTTTCCCATCCCAATCAAACAAGAATGAAACTTTTATCTCCTTTCCTTCTCCTTTTTCTGTTCTTTCTCTTTTTTTTTTTTTTCCTTTCTTTCAACAAATCCAACAAAAGTACAATCATAAGTTAATTTTTGATTGCTCCCAACTCCACTCATTATTTTTCTATTCTCCGCATTCTTTGTTATATTATTCTCCGCATTCTTTGTTATATCAATGGCACTCTAATTTATGATCTACATTTTTCCGCACACTCTTCTCTTGAGCTACATTCTTATTCAAAAGTTTATTAGGTCGGTGATTCTATTGATCGTATGCTTACTTCTAGTTTTTGCTTCTTCTTGAGTTATTCCCTTATCTGTTGACATAATGAAAAAACAAGCTATTATAAGCTCACTCTAGTATTGAGGCTGAATATACCGCTCTTGCTAATACTTCTCACTCTAATGCTAGTGTTCTTTGTTGTGAGAATTAGAGTACTATTTTGATTGCTCACAATAATGTTTCTTATTTTTTCACTTTTCTGCTCAATGTTTACAATGATATACAGATTTTTTATCAAAGCAAATCATTTTCATCAAGATTAGCTAGAAGTTGTTTCCGGTACCTCCCCCCATGAACCTTCTTCGCTCTACCTCTCTAGTTACAGGAGGAAAAGATTTTTGTACATTCTTTTACAATAAGAACAACTGAACATGCAGATTCAATAACTCAATTTTTTCATCCATAGCAACATAAGTAGACAATAGAAGGAAAAAACCAGAGCACTGGCTTGGAAATTAGGTTGATCCATTGTCGCCCCATTGAATTTCATTCCAAGGAGGAGCCGAGGTCTGTCTCGGCCTGTAAAGCTCATGAATCAAGCATTTTTACTCATAAGTCCATCCATTACAATCGCATTGTTACGACATAAAACACGAGCCTCTTAATGTAGATTATGTCACATTAGCCCACCAGTGCAACAAGCAACACGAAAGAAAGCACACGGTAATGTGAAAAAAATTGAACATTTTACCCTTCTGTAAATTATAAAAATGAGAATATTAACATCATCCCATCCCCATACAGGTAAACTCAAACATCGCCCCGACACTCTCAACAGAATAGCTGTACAAAAAACTTATATTATACACAGTAAAACAGGGCTACCATCAGGATCTGGTATTAAAAACTGACCCCTTGCATTAAGGTGCCCATTGTTGATCCTCACATTTAAGAAGAGCCATCCTTTGAGACCTTGAATGGCTTTGCCTATTACTAAGGACATCAATGTAAGTTCGGATTCTGTAACGGTCTGAATTTGTGAGAGAGAAGGGAGGATTGAGGAGGAGGGATGGTGCTTCAACAAGAAGGAAGTTCAACAAGCGCACTGCTTTTGAATAATTAATTGCTGCATTTTCCGTACGACCCATGTACTCGTCCACCTGCCAAACATACACGAGACAACAATCCTCAAAGGTATTGCCAGTTTATTCAAAGTAACATTTATTGTCATTTTCCCTGCTAGAATGATTTCCCAGAAAATGTGCTGTTTGTTTGTCTTGTCAGAAGGTATAAGAGAATGGAAATAGGAAAGCTCAAAACAAAGTCAAATAGCATTTTAGACATTTTCCTTTTTCCCATATGGAGTCTAAATAATACAAAAAATAGCCTGCAAACTAACAGTAGCACACATGACTGTATGTGATAAGATCGCTGGTAGATGATTGTGAGATATCTTAAATTTATTGTTCAGTTGAAAAAATCACCAAACTACAAAATGAATTTAATATGCATTCTGTCCCCCAGTTTTATTTCTGCTTTTAAAAAAAAATTCTCTGTTACGGTTTTTAAGTTTTTGTTTCAGCACATAATGAACCTATAGCATCTAAAAACATGAATCTGACATATGTCAAAGAAGCAATAAGTTTAAAACTGAAAAAGTCAAAACCACATTTTTCCCCTTTAAGTTCGCCAGTTTTAAAATGCTTGTAGCCCAGGATACTTGTAGACTCTTCTATTCTCCCAGTGTACCTGTGTCCACAGGATATGAAAAGGGTAAGGATATGGGGTATGTGTCCAACCTCATTTTCAAATTTGACACTCAGATTCTCTAACTTTTAACAATATCTGAAGAAGAGAAGCTCACATTTGATAGTAAAGAGAATTTTCTAGCCTCTCACATGGATGGGGGATAGAAATCCCGTTTACCCTACATCTCATATACTTTACAAGTACATTCCTAAGTAATATCATATTATGTCAAAATATTATAAATTTACAATATATTTAAAGGTACAGAAAGCTCCACTTATGTGTACCCAACTTTTGAGTACATATCCCCATGTCCTAAAATTAAGGGTTCATGGTGGTACAACACCTGGACACAAACCCACACCCCATACTCATACTCATACTGTAGTCACTGTAACATTGCTTGTAGCCCAGCAGTAACCTAAGCTTCCCAAGTGACCTCATGTTAGAAGTCAGGAGTTGATGCTTGCCACAACAGCTTTTGTTTATACTTTATTGAGGTTGTGTTTCCTGAAGTTCTTATGAGTTGCCATAGAAACAACAAAAGACGAGGAACAAACAAACTGTAGATAGTGTAAATGGACCCTAATTACTCGAGGTGACTTGTTCTGCGAGCTAATCCAGAGTAAGCCATGGACCAAAAGCCCACCAATGAGAGTCAAGGTGAACAGGTCTAATCCAGAGGCCTCTCTGTGAGAGCCAGCAAGTTGGCTTTCGATAAGGAGAATGAGAGTACAACAGGAGGAACTCCAAGAGATCAATCTTCGGAATGGTGAGGGATCTCCCCAGCCAGTATTCTTAAGCAAAGGTCTAACACTCGAGGAGCAAGATGCCCTAATCAAATTACTAAGGAACTACTCAGATATATTCGCCTGGACATATGAGGAAATGCATGGTCTCAACCCTGCAATGGTGTCTCACCAACTGAATGTCTTCCAAAACTCCAAGGCCATGCAAGTAGTCTGCGAGGAAGTACCATATAGACTTAGAGGAAAAGATTAAAGGGGAGATCGAAAAGCTTCAGAAAGCTGGGTTTATTAAACCCATCCAATACCTTTCGTGGCTTGCAAATATTGTCCATGTTAAAAAAAAGTACAGGCAGATACGTGTATGCGTAAATTTTTGCGATCTCAGTAAGGCATGCCAAAAAGACAAATTTTCACTTCCTCATGTGAATACATTGGTAGATTCCACCTCGAGCTACCAAATATTTTCTTTCATGGATGGGTTCAACAGTTATAACCAGATCAAGATGGCCACAGACGATATAGAGAAGACCGCATTTTGAACCCCGTTGGGTAATTTCTCTTATACGGTCATGCTCTTTGGTTTGAAGAACATTGGAACAACTTACCAAAGGACAATTACTACAGTGTTCCATGACATGCTACACCATATAGTCGAAGACTATGTCGACGACTTAATGGTGAAATTGTAGAAGGAGGAACACCTACAACACCTCGAGCAAGTCTTCAAGAAGTGTAAGTACAATATGAAGATGAATCCACTGAAGCGTGCCTTTGGGGTAACGACAAGTAAGTTTCTAGGATTTCTGGTCCATCGGCATGGTATCAACACAAACAGAGCAAAGATAAGAGCCATAACCAATATGCCCCCTCCCCACTCCTAGAAAGCCTTAAAGAGCTTCCTAAGCAAGGTGTCCTACTTGCGGAGGTTCATACCAACGCTTGCAGAGATTATTGCACCCTTCAGTTCATTATTAAAAGGCAAAAGCACAATTTAAATGGACAACGGAACATCAAGATGCTTTCGAAGCAGTCAAAACCGCTCTATCCTCTCCACAGACCATGGCTGCCCCATAACTGGGGAAGCCCCTGATCTTGTACTGGACATCTACTCCAAGATCCATTAGAGCGCTCCTTGTTCAAGAGATAGGAGGAATAGAAAAGCTAATCTACTATATCAGTACAAAGATCGAGGACCTAAAGCAAGGTACATAGCTATTGAGACGCACTGTTTAGCCCTCGTGTTCACTACACAGAAGCTAAGACACTTCTTCTTGGCTCACCCGGTGCATATAGTCACTAGTAGTGACCTCATTAGGTATTTACTCAGTAAGTTTGCCCTTATGGGAAGGATGGCGTGATGGCTCCTAGCCCTCACAAAATTTGAGCTTAAGTGTGTTACTCCCACTGCAATCAAATTCCAAGCGTTGACTGAAATTCTTACCCACTTTCCAAGTGGCTCCTATGAGCCCATCGATGATCCCCAGCCAGGTGATGACTTCCTGGCAACTATGGCTTCATCTGATTATCCAAAAGAGATCTGGACACTCACCTTCGATAGATTTACTAGCAGCAGCAAGGGAGGAGCAAGAATACTACTGAGGAACAACAATGGGAAGCAGATCAGCCTCTCTTATATGCTGGACTTTCGATGCTCTAACAACAAAGCAGAATATGAAGCCCTCATCTTGGGGCTCTTGGCAGCCGAGAAGATGGGGATAAGGCGCCTTAGAATCAAAGGGGTCTCAAAGTTGTAGTCAAGCAAGCTTCTAGACACTTTGCATTAAAAGAAGTTGCTCTAACTTCATATAGAACCATCGTGCTAAGGTTGCTAGGCAAGTTCAGTAAGGTTCTCATTGACCACAGCCCTTAGATCAAAAATCGACATCCTGATGCATTGGTGACGCTCGGCGTGAGAATTGATTTCTTGAGAAAAGAGACAACTGTCATCATCAGCAAAAGGACAGACCCTGCCACCATCCTGAAGGGATTCCCCGAGGAAATCCCCAGTGATTGGCGTGGGAATATCATAAGGGAATTGAAAAAAGGGGAAGGAACACTCCCCTAGCCAAGGGGGCCCAATTCCTAATCTTATAGGGAGACATATACTTCAAAGGAGCTAGTGGGCTGTTGGGCCGATGTGTTGATCACGAACAGGTAAGCCTCAGACTCCAGCAAATACACGATAAATCATATGGAGACAGGGATATAAGCCTCTACAGAAGGATTCAACAACAACGATACTACTGGCTTCAATGTTCCCGCTATCGACCTATATAAAGGAGGATGAATATAGTTTCATCAAAGATATTCCAGACAAGAGACAGATTTACATCTACTACCTCCGAGAGGGCTCCCTACCTGCCAACAACCTTGACGCTGCTCAGACAAAGAAGAGATCTAATCGATTCTTCCTCAAGCACAAACAATTATTTAGGGAGAGGCTGGATGGCACTCCATTAAAGTGCCTAGCTGGGAAGGAAGTTAACATTGCGCTACAAAGAGCGCATAAGCAAGAACATCAAGGGCGTACAAAACTCTTTCAACACTTGTTACACTTGGGTTACTACTGACCCTCCATGGAAGCAGACTCGCTTAAACATGGGAATCTCATACACGCTCTTGCCATGGAGCTCCATCAAATGAAGACCCCCTGGCCTTTCCACACATGGACCCTATACCTAGTGGAACCCATAGCCACACCTTCAAAGGGGCATAGATGGATTATGACAACCACAAAAGTAAGTACCAAGTGGGTGGAAGCAGCTTTGATGAGAAAAGTAGATGGAGCAACCGTTGCTAACTTCATTTGAGAGAACATTAGGTGTTGATTTAGCATTCTGAAAGAATACTCTCCAACAATGGAACACCCTTCGTTAATAAGCATGTTCGAAGAAACCACAAGTCCACTCCATACTACTCCAAGGGAAACGAACAGGCTGAAGCAACCAACAAGACATTGATCATAAATCTAAGCAAGATGTTGGATGAAGCAAGAGGAACCTGAGCAGAATGCCTACCAGAAACCCTTTGAGCTTACCGAACTTCCAAAAGAAGACCTATCTAGGCAACCCCTTATTCCTTGAATTATGGGGCAAAAGCTGTTTTACCTATGGAAATAACAATTCCTTTAACCAGACTAGCCTTGGCTGCTGGGATAACCCTTGACACCAGAGGAGCTGAGCTCGAAGCATTAGACGAAAGAAAACACAAAGCCATCCAAAAAATGGAAAACTATCAACAAACCTTGGCGAAAGCATACAACTGATTAATGAAAGCCAAAAACTTTGTGAATTGAGACTTAATTTGGAAGACCGTTGAACCCATCATGAAGGGGCAATTTCTTCCCAAATTCGCACCCAAGTGGGAGGGACCAATGAAGTCATAGAGGGACAACGAAGTGGTTATTACAAGTTACAAAGGAGCTTTGATGGATTCAAGACTGGTCTAGTCAATGCTCATTTTATCAAGAAATATTTTCCTTAGTTATGGAGTGCTTTCCCATCATTTTGTTTTTTTTTTTAAAGTTTACTCCTTGGTAGAGTTTATTATGTAAATTAAGTGAAGTTTGTATTCAAGTTGATCAGTACTGAAATGAACTTCCATTTTACTTAACCAAAAGAGTAACTTCCCTACAAAGATAGAGAGACTACTAGCTCCCATTACACAAATGTGTCTTTAAAAACAAGGGAATCTAGGGTGAGGTCAATCACTGGAAGGTCCTTTATGCTGGTTTCAAAAGGCGCCTTAGCTTTCTCGTGATTAGCTTCCAACTTCTGCAGAGTAACCCTCGCCTCCCTCAAAAGAACTTCGTAAGCATCAAGTAAATGGGAGTTCTCGTCATGCTTCTATAACTTTTCAGAAATAGTCAAGCGTTCCTTCAGCCAATCCAAAGGAAAGCTAAGCTGCTCAAAGTCCGTGGCGCAGACCATCTCCACACGAAGGAACTCTCCATCAACTTCATATCACTGAAAGAAATTACCTAGTTAGTCTAACAGCATTTCACCCGATTATCGGCAAGACAAACCAAAGTTTGCAAAAGTTTTAGGCTGTGTTGCTTTAACACGTTCAAGCAGAGGGGATAACTCCTCAAAAATAGAACACCCAAGAACTTGACAGTTTTTTTCTTGGGAGCCCCGACAACAATTCCAGAACTTAGAAGCATTGAGGTATTCTCAAAGCCCTCAAAAAGAGAAATAAAGGGAATAGAGCTTTTCACGAAAACCTTGGCCTGCATGAAAAGCACCAAGCAATCAAAGTTCAGCTAACAGGAGGAAAGGACAAGCAAGAAAAAAAAAAGACTTACCAAGGAAGGGTCAACAGCTTGCTTCAAAGACCTCACCGGAGGGGTCTGGGATGTCCATTACCCCATCCTTATTCCCACCCTCTTCCTCAACATCTTCCTCCTCTGGATCAGTCATAACTTCTTCAAAACTAGACTCAAAAGCGTTTCTGCCGAGGAGTGTCAACATCCTCTTCATCCTCCTCATTTTCTTCTTCGCTCTTTATAGAATCTCCCTCACCAGAGTGATCATCTCCTTCTTCCTCGTCTAACCCTACAGCCCCCTCATTCGGAGTCTCCTCATCATCCTCAACGTCACTGCTCACTTCTTCTGCCTTTGACATTGTGAGACAACCAGACATTGTTAAAAGGCAATCAATCAAAAGAAAAAGAAAGAAGGGAAGAAAAAAATTTCACCTACTACTTTCTTCTTCTTTGGCGAGGAGCCTGAATTTTCTTCCCGTGATTGAAGTCGCGAGCTCTGACAAGAAAGAGAAGGGAGAGAAAGTTAAACGACATATATGAGCCTCAATAAAGAATAAACCAAGAAGAGCCCTTCTTACTTTACGAATGCGTTTCGCAAGAAGAGTAGAGGAAGGCCCAGGAGCAGAACGTTTGCCCAAATAAACACCGAAGGAAGGGGAAGCTTGAGCACAAACAAATGTTTTCATAAACCCCTTCGGGGTACCAACCTTTGGTTGAAAAACTTAGGGCTTGGGAGACTTTCCTTTGGAGCCTTTGGCACGAACAGGACTAGGGGGAGCAAATCGACTGAGGACACCTCTATTTTTCCTCTAGTTCTTCTTCTTCGAAAGATGGAGAGAAGGAGCCCCCTACCCCACCATTCTAGCCTTTATGCAATCTATCTTCCCAAAGTAGAAGGAGGAGTCAAGGTTACGCCTCCAGTACAGCTTGTGATTAAGAGTAAATTGCCCCTCGCGGTTAATACAAGGGAAGTCAACCTGTGAATACTTATGAAAAAAAGATCCTGGAGCATCCACCCAAAACTTCTTAAAACTGCGCTTAAAGGAAGACTTAGCAGGAGGAGCACGGCGTAACCCCTGGTCAAAACCACTCTACCGCAGAATCCTATCTGGCCTATACATGACAGTATTAGGCCCCTCTTCAGTAAGCAATGGCAGAGATCCAAGAAGCAGCATAAAAAATAAATCGTGAATGTCAGCAGGAAGAGGACCAGGGCTAGGAGAGAATTGGTGACAGCGAATTTGTGAGGGGACGGCAATGGGAATGTGGTCATGAACATTTTTGTAAGTATAGGGACGGGCGATGAACAGATTGAATTTGTCAATAAATTGGCCAAAGTCCTGAGTGTTGCTCACCCCAAACCACCTCATAATGAAAGGTTCCCTTTCCTCCATTTGCACCACCCCAAGATGTCCGATCTACTCCAGCCACTGCCACACCAGAAGAAAGATTTTTGGGGTGAGGTACCAAACCCCTAAAGCGTTCAGCCAAGAAAGCCGAAAAGAATTGGGTATAGACATAGTTGCCCACGTCGTATCTTCCCACTGACCGCTCTAGATCAAACTTCAAGTGGTCTAGCCGTTGAAACAACGGCCCCAAAAACAGGGGAGCCAAAGCAATTTTCTTCCCCTTCAATGGAAGGGCAGCAGGAGAAAACACAGTCAAGGATATAGAATCAACAGGAGCACCAGAAAGGATGTATGTAGAAAGGAAGAAAGCGAGGAAGGCTAAAAAATAATACTCCGGTCCATACCCAGGCCTCTCGAAGCATTTTAATAAACCATCTGGGGCATAAGATTTTGGTTAGATGTCCCCGAAGAAGTACCATATCCAAGAAAGAGTTGTAGGTCGACTTGTTGGTGGCAAACCGCTCCTTCAGTTGCCTACCCTCGTGATCAAAGAAAGAGTTGTAGTTTTGGGTAACCTTGTACCCTTGCTCCAGCTCCTCCACAATGGCTTGTTCTTTCACAGTCAAAATAAAAGGATCAACATCGCGATCCCCAGTCAAAGGGAGGCACATCAAAGAGACGGTGTCCTCCAGGGTTGGCCCTAATTCCCCTCAAGGAGCGACGAAGTTATGGGAGTCAACACTCCACCGAGAGATGAGCAAGTCCAAATTGGGGATGTTACGCCTAATGGTCGAGTTCTTGGAGATGCAAACAAAATCGTACACGCCAATAGCCTTTAGGCGAGCAACAAGCTCAGCGTCGGCCAATACATCGTCGATCCACTCCAGCCAACCGAAGGCAAGGACTGATAAACATTTAAATTGGATGAAGGAGTGCTGAGCATCACCACTCTCTAGTCTCATATGAAAGATTTTGGCCTGATCATATCGCACTCTTACAGAGAAACCTCTAGCCCTGAAAGAAGAACTTCAAAAAGTTCATCCCCCTCTGGGGAGAAGCCTATAACCTTCTTCCAAAACTTGTCCCTTAGACCACAAAGGATTACAGCTTGAGTTTCTTTACATTCTAGCACAATTATAATGCGTAGGCATGATATGGTGACTTACCAATTACTAGTTCACTAAATTCATCACCATAAATACCTTGGAAACATATGAAATTGTCCAAGGATAGGAAATACTTACAGCACCATATCTGCCCAAAGCAAGGGCAGATTGATATATTGCCTCCATTGCATCTGGTATCTCCGTATTTCCTGAAAGAATGACACAAAAATTTGTGCTAAGTATCTAGTTCCCTACAAACTTGAATCATGAGATCTAGCTATTACATTCTGAAATAAACACATAGAAGACCAACATGTATCATGTCCTACATATAAAACCAAGATGTTTCCTGCCAATAGGGATCCAAGAGACACCCCCACCCAAAATGAAGGAAATTAAAGAATTTTTTATTAACAACATGGCTATAAAAATTTCTCCTATATCTTTTCAGCCCTCTCTATACCTTCAACAAATGCAAAAATGGAAATATAGATCCGGCTTTCCTGAAAAGTACAGCTACCAAATATGCTGATATTAAAGCTCAATTAAAGACCTCATTTGGGTTTGGTATGCATCACTTCAACCAGAAGCAAAAGAAGGTAGGTACCACAAAAATTCTGGTGTTATTTGTGCTTGCCATGCAAACTATTTCACTATCTAGCATCAATAAAGATAAATCAAAAAGGTAAGGAAGCCTTTCGATCGGTTGGTAACATCAAGACTTTAAAGCCATACCAGGCTCAATAACCTTGGCAAGTTCCTCAGCATTCCCAACTTCAAGAAGAAATTGTCTTTCAATCTGAGAAGAAATATCCTGCGGTCCTCGAGTGTTGGAAACATCAGGACTTCCATGATCCTGGATAGCATGTTCCTTCAATCTAGCTCGCTCTTGTGTTGGGCTTCCTTCAATGGCTGACACAGCTTGGGTATGGCAAATGTTAAGAGCTTGCTTCCATATTGCAAGAATTACAAGCTCAACTGAGAATGCTTCTAGTTGTCTACCTGCCCCAATCTTTTCAGAGAACAGAAAACAATGTAATTATTTGGACTTCGAAGATACCAGCAATGTATGAAAGACGACAAAACCTGCACCAGCAGATGAATTCATGGTACCGAAAGGAATACCAGATGGAGATTCTAGTAACCACTTGCAGTACACAATGCATACATGCATTGATGCAGAGGGGTCCGGATTTATTATTCACTGAGACTAAGCACTGGAAAATTTTCCCAGCTAGTAATCTAATTGGAGATTAATTTATGATTTACTTGGTGCAGTTTCATGTCCATCAAAAAGGACTGAGTGTACTTTAGTCAGACAATTCTTTGAGTTGGCGAATGATTAGACTCTAAGAATTGAACCTCAGACCCAACCCACTCCCTCAAATAGGCAGACGACTTTCACTAGGTCTAGGATGGCATCCTCAAACACAATTCATTTATGTAAACATCAATCAGATACATATCATAGTCCATCTAATCAGTATACTGTTGATTGGCAATGGCTAAGTGCTATGGACTATTAAACAGATGCCCATCATACATAACACAAAAAGGGGACAAACGAGAAATGGTCCTAAATAAGAAAAGTTCTTAGTCCCAAAATGAATAATTGAATGTTTTCAGAAGCACTAGATTAGAATCCTAATTTAGAATAGTGTTTAAGTTGGGATGTACTGAATCTGCTGTATGATTGTTCTAGTCACTCCACAGAGCGCTCTTTTTTACTTTTCAACAAAAACTGCTGGATGAAATTGCAAAGAAAAATGTTTGATTGCACAAGTGGAGTTGCTAGGAATCACCTTTTCATTTACTAATTCTGTGATGGCAGATGCAAACTGCTGCAAGCACTTAATCCTGGTCATGCAGTGAGCTGATGGCTGCTCTAAAGAATCTCCTATATCCATCGATCCTTGTGAAGTCCCAGAAGGAGCAGAACTGTGACTGTCGAAGCTTCCAATGCAACCAATTCCACTGCCTGCCACACCAATAATTGGCATTGGGGCACTTGACATGGAGTTAACATTTGCAGATGCTTGATAGGGACTCTCTAACTTGCATGGCAAATGGCTTAGCTTGGAAGCACTTGCTGAAGAAGAAGACACATCTATAGGGGGGCCAGACACAAGAACATAATCCTGATCAATCAACTCCAATGAATCTGTAACTGTAGAATACATGCACAAGATTATAAAAGAGGATACAATTTAGCAAGACCTAGATAAATGTTTCTTAGTATTGAAGTAAGCACGGAAAGAAGTCTGAAAGGGAAGGAATGGAATCAAACTTCTAATTCTTGTGCTCAAATATGAAAATAACTTTGGGAACTGTACGGGAAATAAAGTTACCTCTTGGCTGTTTGTTCGTTGGTTTTTGGTCTGTGGATTTGAAAGTTTTTTTTAAATTTCCTTCTGAAGGTCTATGGCTGTCAAGCCTAAAACCAGTATTTTCAGGCTTATGTGTGACACTACCACACTTGGAAGTAAGATCCATTTTCTTTGAAGTGTTGGACATCTCCTTCCAATCAACTTTTGAATCAAGAGAAAATCCATATGTAGACTTCGTTGATGGCCTCCTTCTAACAAAGGACGGACTCCCATCAGGGCCACTGGAATCATCATCGAGACTGAAAGGTAAATAATCTTCTTGAGAACTTTCTTCAGCATTCCTCACACGATTGCATTCAGAAAAGGGGAAATCATCTATTGTTCTCGGTGGCCTCCTATTCCTGCATAACACAATGAATTTCGTAATTTTAGAGTACCTGCACTCTGCTATCATGAAAACTAAGTTATTTGCCTCATTTACCTCAACACTTCATCTGGTTGTCTCTCACATAGAAAAGCGTGGTTAAAAAACTCTTCAAATGTCAACCGTTCCACTGCAGATGCAGGATAAGGAAAAAGATTAAAGGATAGGGGAAAAGAGAAGGTCAGATTGTAGTTGAGCACATAAATCAGAGACCATTTAAAGATAAGCCAAACTTTCATTACTTTCTTGTTTCATTCCTTATTACTGGTTAAATCTGTAAAGAGGCCAATAATTCACCGTCCTTAAAGAATTTTATATAATGTCATAACTGTGATCCTATAAACATTACAAAAAGCCAACAGTAGCATTATCATGTCACAATTTGCCCACCATTTTTGTCATTGAGCATTTGCATTCCACATAACTGATAGGTGTGGAAACTGAGCAGGCAGTTCAAATACTTAATTGCAAACATGAAGGCAGATATGTTGTCTATCATTGTTTAACTGTCAGATATCTATAAATCCAGTTGAGTGAAAAGTTTATGGAGACACAACATGAATACAATTCTCTTACAGATTTTGGTACATTGGAAAACAAAAACAACATGAGTCAGGACTCTAACACACTTAGATATTTCCTACTTGAATTACCCGAAGATGCAACCAATGCAACACTATAGTCGACCACAGGCGCTGGTCCCCATCTCATGCATGTTACCATGCCTTTCAATTGCACACAATAAAGTAAGCATATTAATTATATAGCATAGGTTGCCTCTTGGTACACAAAGCAGCCTATCCAATCACTAAGGTTTTTGTCTTGTGCAATGAATCCAAACAAGAAGATAAGTTCCAGACTAGAAAATACTATCCCTGTATCCAGGCCCTTATGATCTCATATGCTCAAAGAAAAGATAGATAGTACTGGAATACCTGGATTACGGCGTAGCAATTTTCGACACAAATCTATGCAGGCAGAACTCAAATCCATTTTATCTAGAGGAAAATGCAATTCAGTTGATTTCATGATGTTCTGGAGCAACTGCACAACATATAAGAAGAAAAACTTTAGGTCATGACAAAGCATCATAAGTTACTAACTCAAAGAATTCTTACTAAGCCTGGAGGCATCATAAATCACAAATCAAACTATGCAAAGAACCTCAGTGCTACATCAAAACACTTAAACTTGCTAATAATAAAGATAATTAAACCTGGATTTGATTGTTTCCTGTAAATGGGGTTTTTCCCGTCACAAGCTGAAACAGGATGGCACCAACACTCCAGAGATCTGCCTGCTTTTCCAGTTCAGGGTTAACAAGCTAACATACACAGAAAATGTCCAATTGCTTGTATAAAGAAAAAGTGAATGTCACCTTTGCATCATACTTCTGAAGTTGCATTATTTCTGGAGCCATGTAAAGAGGTGAACCGCACAGGGTTTCTGCAAGGCCTCTAGGTTGAAGAGATCTGCCAAAAGAATAGTTCAGTCTTTGAACATATACTTTGAGATTTATGTTGAGGAATTTTGGGAAAATCTTCTAAACTTATCCATTTAGTAGGAAAAAAATGATAAAAAGTTATCAGACATGCAGAAAGGAAAAAATTCATGAAAACAGGTCTGGATTAATAGGGATTACCTTTGAAATATAGAATTTTGGGGATAGATTAAATATAGTGCAATATTCCGATGGAATAAAAATATCTCATTACCGCAATCACCATAATGTTAGGAATGCCAAGATCAAAATGGTTTAATCAAGGTTATATCATCATAAGTTTCATCAACCACCACCAAAAACAAAAGAATGAAAAAAAGGCAACGATTATAGGGTAGGGCCACAATAATGCACTTCCAGGTCAAATTTGGCTCAAGTTATAGTTTGGGTAAAACAGGTTTTATTTAAACCAAAGCTATATTTTGAGGACAAAACTAATATGATTTCAAAAGAGCCTGACATCCTCAAAGTATGATTCTGCACTTAATAATCCAAAAATTAGGATTACTGTTAGATACAAAGAAATTAAGTTCATTCAACAAATTAGTAAATTATATTCAATTTATTCTGTTTTCTGTTGTCTACGGAGGGTGGTCACCTTACTTAAAACTACTTTAAAAGCCCTTAGACAAATAGGCATCTGCAAATGGGTCAGTAGGTGTACCATCAAATTCAAACAGATTAAGGGATCAATAAATCTTCGTTCAAAAGAAGGTAGAGAGAGAGAGAGAGAGAGAGAGAGAGAGAGGTACAATCAAAGGAGGATTAGATGTAGCATTTCAGACATTCCAAAAGACTCTTTTTTTATTATTAAAAAAAGCCCTTATAGGCAAGGAATACATGATGCTGATAATAACTTTACCTTGCAAATCCAAAATCTGCAATCTTCAGGACTGCATTGTCATCATTTGTAGAGAGAAGGAGATTCTGTTACAGAACTATATTCATTATAACGATATAGAAAAATGACATGTATATACCATTGCACAGATAATATTATATTCTGCACAAATTCCTACTGATATATAAAAATGACATATATATTGTATTGCAAAGATACTATTATATTCTGGACAAATTCCTTTGCAATCAGAAAGTTCCCCCATCATTCTTTGAAGATCTGAAAATCATTAATGAGGATTTCTCATTGACTTCGCAGTTCCTATTCTGATCTTCGTTTATTGTTATTTTCATTATTCACTTTGTTTCATTCAACTCTTTCTAATCCCATGCAAACAATTTAAGAAAACTCACTTTCATTCCTAATTACGAGACACAAGATTGAAATGTTCAAATACCCAAGCACCAAGATATGAAAGTTGATGAAACCAATTTTTGTGAGCGATGCCCTTGAACCCTGGTGACTTCATTAATGTAGTAGTAAAGTAGAATCTTTCACAAAAAATTGAGCCCATCATGTTCTAGAAGAGCAATTGCATCAAAATCAAAATTGTCAACAAAGTTTTAACCATTTGCTTTGCACAAATTCCTGGGCTTTCAATCTTGTTAAATGCATCGTATTTTCCAAATCCTCAAATTTAACAGAAAGTGAAGCCCAATGCTCCTTTTAGATGAGGAATAGAATATTGAGATGAAGAGAAGCAGGAGGAATGGTTAAACATTACCATCAGTTTCTCATTGGCTGTTTGGTTGAGTGGAACGGAAAAGGTAAGAAGTAAAGGGATGTTGCTCCATTTACATATTGTACCCTAAAATATTAGGCAATGGTGCTGTAGGAAGGGCAACATCATAAAAGAAAAGGTTTTGCTTTTGCCCTCCTCCTCCTGCACACTTTTGGGCCGAAAGACAATTGTAGGCCAAGAAGGAAACTCTACCCCTCTGGGTTTTTTTTCCCTTTCCCTTTCTGTTTCCTTAGTAACAAACAATGGAAACCCTCTTCATCGCCTCCAACTTTCCTTTCTTTTCTTTCTTTCACTCTTCTCTTCTAACAGACAAAACACATTCGCTCCAGTTCGGGGGGGGGGGAGCAAAAAAATTGCATTTTAAGTCCTGAAAGATAATAACTCATAGGTACATTAGAACCAAATATAAAGAGTAAAGACTTGGATTAAAGTGGAAGATCCTCAAGTTTCCTCAATCCAGTTACCAAGCACAGCTTGAATTTAGCGTTGCCAGTATAACAATGGAAACCAGCACAATAGTTCAAAGAAAATTTAATGCTAGTAGAAATATATTTGCGACAATTCAACTTGTTATTCTGTCAATCCCAAGTTCCCAACTGGTCCATTTGATTTAAATCTGAACAGATTCAAAGAATACACGCTAAATCTCCAAGACAGCCCACTAATAGCCAGACAATCAGCAGTCAAACAAGTTATGCATTGAAAGTATGTGAACATTGAGTGCCACACAACTGAGATGACAGGGATAAACTTTAAGTCAAGCAGCTCAGCTGCTAGTTTTTGTTAGCACAGCCAATTAAATTGAGTTAACTGTTGATGTAAGCAATTACACATTCAATTATCCCCACCCACTCGCTATTGTAGTTGGTACGATTCCAATCATCCATTAGTATTTCTGAAGAATATTTCTTTCAAAACCATCAGACTAATAAGTCTCCAGGAATCTTGTCACATGCTTTTCCTAGTCCGACAAAGATCATTAAGCAATCCAAATTTGTCCTCTTCTCTTAAGGCCATTCTATCAGTTTCTGAGATAATAAAAAATAGCTTCCACGACCATTTTCCTTGGCATCAAACCAAAACGGTTACTCAATGCAATAGTTGCATGTCTTAGATTTTATTCAAACATTCTCCCAAAGCATTATCTGAAATGACTCACAAGTTGAACATAGCAATAGTCAACGCAACTCCAAAAATGATCGTTACTATATTTTGGGTGCACCCATGTGACATTTTTCTCTATCTTTCCGAGCTTGTAAAAAATTTAGTCAATTAGACATCATCAAACAAATAGTTTTGTGGCTATCATCCTTATAAGCTCAAAGAAAATAAAAAGAAAAACATGACTATTGGTACATGCACGTTTGTTGCCAACATAAATATATAGGTAAGTGGGTAGGTAGATAGATAGAAAGTAGATAGATGGAAGTTTACCAACTTAGCCAAAAAATATATATATATATATATATACGCATAAAACATGGAAGATAATACTCAATAGCTTACCTGTGGCTTTAGATCTCGATGTATAAGATTATTCTCGCGTAGGATTTGTAGACCAGCAGCTGCATAATTCAAAATCTAAAGAACTTAGTAATGGCTCATTGAAGATGTGAAAATTGAACGATGAGGAAAGAAAAAAATTTCAATGTACCTAGCTGCTGCATAAAGTGCTTTGCTGTGGTTTCTGGAACTCTTCCTCGGCATTGTCTAATATACAAAGAAAGATCACCCCCTCTGCAATACTCCAATACAATATGTATTCTTCCAGTTTCCTAATCCACACATAAATCGGACTTAATTTGAAACAAATGAAATCAAGTAAAATTGAAAGATCTTATCATTCAAATTTTCTCCAAGGGCCCTAAGTCTGTCAAGCAAAACTAAAAAATCAGGCCAATTGAATTAGACACACAGCCCAGCTATCAGATTGCACAAATGTAACTACCATATCTTAAATATCTATAGACTAGAGTAAAAATCTAACCAGTTCTGCTGGCCCGGTCAAGTGCTGGAAACATTAAGAATAAATATCATTGATTTAAAAGTGCAGCTTAGAAGCTACACCAGTTCCAAGTCTCTCTTACTGAGCTTAAACAAACCAGTTAAGCTGGAACATTAACGACATCAGATACATAACTCAAACTTTTATCTTCTTTTCTTCTCCTATCTGTCTCACCAGTCACCACCTCATCCATTCTACTCCTTAACAACAACCACAACATTGAGATGAGCTTTTTCATTTTTTGAAAGTAAAACAAATTATAACATAATATCCTAAACAGTTTCAATACTTCTTTCTTCCTTCCCTGTCACTTTGTTACCTCTCTCTCTCTCTCTCTCTCTCTCTCTCTCTCTCTCCAGTAAAGCAATTGCATCAACTGCTACAATTTTGAGGTAAGGTTTTTCATATCTTGGAAACCATATAACTTCCAGAAGAAGGAAATTTTCATTTGCTTCTCTTTTACTTAGTTTTATCAGGCAACACAACAAACCAATAATTATTGTCTCTCTCTATCTCTGTAATCAAGCAATTACATCAACTGCTATAATGTTGAGGTAAGGCTTTTCATTTTCTGGGAAAACGAGACCAAGAATTTCATTTGCTTCTGTTTACCCATTTTTATCAGTAACAGAACAAACCTAAAATTATTGTCTCTCACTCTGCTTCATTAACTTAATATTTAACATTCAACAAAAAATATCCATATACATAAAATATGTGTATGAATATAATTATACATAGGATACATGTACATATATGTATACGGACCTCAATAATGTCGTGCAAGCAAATGATGTTAGGATGGTTAATCTGCTTCAAGATAAAAATCTCGGACATGAGAGACTCTTGCAATTTCTTGCTCAACCGTTCCATAACGATCTCCTTAATCGCCACCTCCGTGCCGCGGACTTTGTGCCTCGCGTGCCACACCACCGAGAAGGAGCCGGACCCAATCTGCTTCCCCACCACGTAGTCCCCGACATACCTAACTCCTCTGCAACTCGATTCAGCCATTCCCAAAACCCAAACAAGTCCTTAACAAAATTCAAAATTCAAAACTGAAAAACCCTACAAATTTGAAGCTCCGAGCTCCAAAATCGATTGAAACGGCTAAAACCACAAAACAAAAATATCAAAAATAATTTGAAAAATAATTTTTGGGAGGGCTTTCGTTTGGGTTTTTTTGGGTTTTGAGTGTTTGATGAGATGGGTTTTGATATTAAGGAAGATTTAGCTCTTCTAATGGATGATGACGATGGTATTATCGGATTACTTATCGTGATTATAGATAATAATTGAGGGTTTAATGATGATGTTCAGGAGATGGAGTTGTGGTAGCCAGCTCGGTGGTTTGCTTTCGCTTGGGTGTTTAACTTTTCTTAGGTTGTTTTCGTCGGGTGTTAACGATAGGAACGTAGAAACATAGTTAACCACAGCAACATTTAACGTTACAGTAAAGACGTGGCAAGAGGTGATTGGTGTGAAAAAAACGGAGACGCGCTTGCTCTTGCCTTTCTATGTGCTCTTTTTTGAAATTTGAATTTACAGTGCTTTTAGCAATTTCCTGGTGCTGCTGCCAAACTTTCCCTTCTAATCACTGCACTTTTTGTGGGTTTCTTTTCCTTTTCCTTCCGTCTTTGATTGAAACATAGTATGAGTAATTACAAAATGGCGAATGCTAATATGCCCCTTTTTTAAGGTAGATTTTAAATAAATTTTGGGGTAATTTTAATTTATCAACTTTGTATTTTGATCATAATTTTACTTTGGTCCCTCTACTTTTAATTGTTTCACTTTGTCCCTTACATTTTTAGTTAAATAACAATATAGTCCCTCCGTCAAATTTCTATTAATAAAGGTGACGAAAAGCTATTTTTTATTTTTTTCTTTTAAAAAAATAAAAAACAGTATTTATTTATTATTTTTTATTTTTAGTTATTAACAAAATTCAAAAAATAAAACAAAAAATACTAAAATGAGTGTTTTTTTTATTTTCAAAACATTATTTTGGTACTATGAGCATAAAAGTAACCTACAAATGTATTGAAAACCAAAAAAAAAATTCATTTTAGTGTTTTTCGTTTTCTTTTTCGAATTTTGTAAACAACTAAAAATAAAAAAATATTAGACAAACACTGCTTTTGATAATGTTTTTGTTTTTGTTTTTTATTTTTTTGGTAACGTTTTTTGTTTTTGTTTTTACTTTTTTTTAAATAAAAAACAATATTTGTTTAACATTTTTTTTTGTTTTTAGTTGTTTACAAAATTTGAAAAAGAAAACAAAAAACACTAAAATGGAATTTTTTTTTTTTTTTTGTTTTCAATACATTTATAGGTTACTTTTATGCTAATAGTACCAAAATAATGTTTTGAAAATAAAAAAAACACTCATTTCAGTATTTTTTTGTTTCATTTTTTAAATTTTGTTAGCAACTAAAAATAAAAAATAATAAACAAATATTGTTTCTTATTTTTTTAAAAGAAAATAAATTAAAAAAGGGTTTTTCGTTGCCTTTATTAACAAATTTGACGAAGAAATCACATTGTTAGTTTACTGAAAGTGTAAAGGACAAAGTGGAACAATTAAAAATAGAGAGACCAAAGTAGAATTGTAGTCAAAGTGCAATGGTGATAAGTAAAATTTACCCTAAATTTTATCTAATTGTACAAATATTAAAAATTATATTTTTGCAATTTTTAACACTAATAATACAATTTCTAATACTTTGTATAATTAGACAAAATTTGTTTAAAATATATTCAAAAGGCACATGTTTTCAAGACCCTTACAAAAATATCTCTTAAAATATAATTCAATATTACTAAATCTCCTTAAATTTTAAAATGTATCGCGTATCCTTTTAAACTACTAATTTATATCAATTAATATATTCTGTTAGCAATTTGTTAAGAATATGAATGTAAAATTATCATGTGACATTCATATATTGACAAATATGATTTTACATATGAATTGATATTATCTTATTATAATAATTGTCTAAGTACTTGAATGCTATGAAGATATAAGGACAATCCAAATGAGTATTTTAGTTATTAAATAATTATTATAAAAAGAAAAATAACAATTTTTAGGTATAAAATTGGATTTTCATAAATATATGCGAGTTACATGATAAATTTATATCCACTCTCGTAACACATTGCTAACTAATGTATTATTTTATACAAACTATGGTTCGGGAGGTCAATATGTGTTGGTTAAATCGCAAGTGCACGAATCGTAATAAGTAATAAAGTGAATGAGTAAGAGTATCGTTCCACGAATATTGAAAAATTACTAATAAGTACTAAAATTGATTAAATTATGATCTATTTGATAATTCGAATAGGAATGACTTGTTGAACTAGAAAAGTTAAAATAACAAAATTAAATAAGCAAGTTGAGATCTATAAAACAAGTTTCTAGGGTGTCCGATTCACCATAACTAATCCTATGTGAACTTTCTAATTTTACTTTCTATTGTTGATAATCGAGTTTCTCTAATTTATTCACTAATCTTTCTCAAGCATTAACGAAATAATCCAACAAGCAAACTTTTTACATCTCTATGAAAATTATGAACTTGTCAGATTTCATTAAAAACAAAACCCTTGTAAAGATTACACAAGTCCATGGATATCTCTATCTTACGGATTACTTATGGTATCTCAAACATGGGCTGAAACAATTATCACTTCTCAGTCTCAAGTTGAATCTCATATCATGTAAATGGTGATCAATCATTCACAAGCATTAAGTCCAAGGTGAAATACTCAACAATATGAAACAACTACTAGTTTAATCCAATTAAAGAAAAGATTCACATAGTCAGAGTTAGGCCACATCGTAGCCCTAGAAAATATAAATTAGTTCATAATAAAACCGAATAAAAACATAATCAAAGAGTTTGACATCAAGAAATTGAAAAGGATTCGAAAGAAAGAAAAACTCAGGAATTCGACTCCCTTCTCCTTTTGATGTTCGCTATTCTCTATTGATCTCCCTCTTTCGATCTCTTCACATCGGTTCCCTTTTATATCCTTCTTCTCCCCTTTTTATATTCTAAGAGTCCAAGAGTCTTCAAGAAAAATGAAACCTATTATAAGTAGGAAAGAAATATTGCTAAAATCGCGGGTTTCATATTTTCGTCAATTTGTGGCCCACTTTTGACCATGATTGAGTTCAATTCATGAAATTTCTTGTGAAATAAAAGTTGTAGAGATTTAAGTCTTCTTTCCAAAGCCACGAGAATTGCCTAAATCCAATATCTGAGTTGAAAGTTATGGCCAAAATACCGTAACTGCGTCAAATATTCATCCTCTGATTTTTCTCCAGATTTGTTGCTGTGACAAGGAGGCGACCCCTGAGTTTAAAAGTGTCTACTCTTCTTAACAGAGAGTTCACTTTCATTCTAGCAGTCAAGGAGGCGACTCGTTTGAACCATGGGTCAATTCTTTTTAATATAAGTGCTATTTTTTTGCTCCCTTTCACCAGGTGTCGCCTCCTTTAGAATAGGAGTTGACTCCGGCTATCATAACTTCACAATTTCTTCACTTTAACTTCCAAGCTTAAATTAACACCAAGTCAAGGTCTTAGCTCTCCTTAAATCATCCTCTTTTGTGTCTTCTATCGATTTAGAAACATATAATGAGTTCAAGCACTCCTCCACGATATTTTGATCGATTCTTCTAGCTAAATTTCAAGAATTTGCATAATCACCTTGATCTTTCTAATCTGCAAAATATGAATAAAAACAAGTAAAAATCTAATAAAATATCCTAAAGAACTAACATATAAGATGCTAAAGATATTAAATTAATTAGCATAAAATCAACTTATCAATATGTCACGTTTAGGAGTTTAGTATACTAAGTCATAGTTTGGAGGCTCACAAAAACAAAAAAAGTTTTAGTTTAGGAGGTACTTTGTAATTATACCAAATTATAATATGTCCCAAATCCTTACTAGGACTTTGTTGCAGTGTCATTTGTTCTAATACTTTACTCACCTCTAAACCATACTAAGCGGGGGAAACATATTATAAAGGGGTGTTGCCAATCAACAATAACTATGTTATTAATTTTTTGAATGACCATTTTGTCCTCGATTTGTAAAAAAATATGGAAGGGAAGAAAAAGAACAAATAAAGGAAGGGTATTCTCTAGGATAAGGGATTTGGGTTTCCTTTTTGTTTGCTTCAACTGGAAGCAATAAGCAAATGACGGAGATGGATATTATATTATTTTACAATTATAACCTCACTTCATAAAATAAAAAAAAGGAAAGAAAAGCAGCGCTTTGAAGGCAAAATTACAATTTTGATTTCAGAATATAAGAGGAGCCATTTTCCTTATGTCTGCCACCGGATTATATATAAATGAGAAATAAGGTTATACACACAAATAAAATAAATTTTAAAATATGTTTAATTTTAAATTTTTACATAACAATCTGATCTTAGATGAATTTTTAATAAATCGTACAAGGGTTTAAATTGGTTGGCTTTATGTTAGACTTAGCCACTGGCTCAACGGCCAGCTTGACATGTTTAAGCCCGTCCATTATTTATAAAGTTTGAGAATTGTTTTATATTTGATTAGATTAATGGGATGACTTGAGAATTGTATTTGAAGCATAGCTAGGCCAATATTTATATAAAACAATATATTTTTTATTTTAATATAAATATATATTCAAAATTTTATATTGTTTAACATTATTTTTGAAAAAATATATTAAAGTTTTGTAGGTTAAACGGACGGGTTTGAAAATTTATTTTTTATTTTGAGTGGGTTTGAGATTTAATTTTAGGCTTATCAGACCAATAAAGTATTATCTCTCATCTAATAAATAGACAATTGCAAATTTCGAACCGCACTAGAGGTCCCCGGTTCGAACCCGGGCTCAGACAGCTCTTGTTGTATTTTTGCTACAAAGAATGCTCCGTATATTTTCCTCTCCACCTCTTCTCAGCTCATACGAAGTTACGACGCCTCATCAGCAGAAACTGCTCTCTCTCTCTCTCTCTTCAATCGCATCCTGAACCGTTGCAAATCTCTCCGGTCTCCCCACTCCACATCCCTCTTGGGTTTTGTGTGCTTTCGTATTTCTCGTTTTGGCAGAGTTGTTCTGGTTTTTTTCTAGGGTTTCTCATCACTCTTCGATTGAAAATGGATTGGGGAAACGTCACCGCAGAAGATCTGATCGAAGCCCTTCGCGAAGTGGATTGGTCGTCCCCTCCTCGCCCTCTCTCTGAATTCTTCTCCAGGTTCACTATCCCCCGATCGTACTCGAAATGGAGCAGTCGCCTCAAGTGCAATCTCTACTAGTACGATCTTCCACCTCTCTTTTACAATATATGTGTGTGTAGATGTTCATATATATTACATGTATACAATTTTCTGTGGTTGAATAGGATTGATTCTGATAGCCGAATTTCATGCACTGGTTGGTTGCTGAGAAAATTCTAGGAAAAAGAAGGGTTGAAACTCTATTTTAGCCCCTTCATAACAAAAATTTAACAAACTCAGCACTCAGGTTCTTCCATGTAGTATGGAGCTCAATAGAGTCGAGTTTTTTTCTAGTTTCTGAGGTATTTGACAATAGAAGATTTAAGGCCTAAATAACCGTTCCTTAAATTTCCTTGGGTTTCTAGACAAGCAAATAGTACAGAGCGGTTTTTGTAATAGTAAGAGCTATATTTACTTGAGATTAAATTTTGTGTTGTGATTGCTTTTTGCAGCTATCGAACAAATTACTTCATCATGATTGTATTCATTCTGGGTAAGCTGACAGATGACTTTCATTCCTCATAAATGCTATTCTACTTATGTTTTTGTTGCGATATCTGTGTGCATTTTGATTTGCAGGGTTAGGATTTTTGAGGAGGCCACTTGCTATTGTTGCAGCTGCGTTAACAGCTCTTAGCATTGCTTTTCTAAATGACAGGTATGCTTGATTCTTGTTGTATTATCCTGTTTTGCTCTTCTTCTTGATGGTATGGGTAATTAGAATTTTTACCAGTCTGCATTGTCACAACATTTGGTTTCTAGGAAAAATAATTTTGTTGTCATCATCTTATTGTATGCTTTAACATCTTGTTTCTCAATTCTCACATTTTCTAGGTTATGCAGACATGCTGCTGTTGCAAAATCCTTAAACATTATAATTTGGTATATGCAAACAAATCTAGGTTCACTTTCTTAAAAGTGCAGACCCTTCTATAATTTGCTGATCCAAATTTTTACCTGTTTCGACGATTACCTAGAAAACAGATAGAGCTGTTAGATGTTGAGTACTTAGTTTATTTATTTTTTGATAAATAAAAGGTTATTTATTGCCAAAGGAGGCCCCGCCTCATGTATACAAAAGAAAAACCCCCTAGTTCCTACCTTTGAAAAACAAATTGCGTATGAAATCTATCATAGCAAAAGAAGAATCACAAAAATTTTCAGAAAGCCAAAAATGAAACATATGCAATAAAGTAGCCTTTAAACGATTGACTAGTAAAACAGTTTCCTCAAAAGTTCTCCTATTTCTCTCCTTCCATATGCACCACATCACACACAATGGTACCATCCTCCACGGTCCCTACAACCTTTTGACCAAGACTCATAAAAAGATATCACTGATTTCGGCACAACCCAATTAATTCAAAAAACAGAGAATGACATGCTCCGTAATTGCCATGCCACCTCACAATGTAAAATCAAATGAGTCACAGCCTCTTCAACCCTATAACACATGCAACACCAATTAGGAAGTAATTAACCAATAGCTTCTAACGTTGCCGTCCACACAAAAAAGTCCACCTTTGATGGTGCCCCTGGCTCCAAATAGCTTGCCAAGGAAAAGATCTCCTAGGTCCATTATTAAGAAAATCATAATAGGAACGAATAAAGAACTTCCCGTTGTTGTCTTTCCAAAACATATGATCCGTTCCCCCGCGAGTAATCTTCACTTTATATAACGACTCAAACAAATCTGCTACCTCCTCAAATTCCCAATCTTGGAACCCCCTATTGAAAAGAGGATCCCAAATCACCAAATTATTTGATAACTTTAAATAATCTACCACCCATGCATCCTTATCCCTCACAATTGCAAATAACCTTGGAAAAGCCACCGACAAAGGTACATCCTTACACCAAAGATCATACCAAAACTGAACTCTTCTTCCGTCTCCAATCACAAAAATGACCCGTCGAGAGAACTCATCCCACCCATTCCTTATTCCCTTCCAAAAATTAGCCCCATAAGAACTCCGAGATCCCGTAAAAGACCAACCACCCTTCCCCAAACCATATTTACTATGAATCATTTGCTTCCACAATTGGCCATCATCTATCACAAATCTCCATAACCATTTATCCAAAAGAGCTTTATTAAATGTACGAAAATGACAAATACCCAGACCACCATCCTTGAAAGGTGTACAAACTTTATCCCAACCCACAAGATGATATTTAAATTCATCATCCAAATCTCCCCACAAAAAATTTCTCTGCAACTTTTTCAATCTATCTGCCACCAATGCTAGAATAGTGAAGAGAGACATAAAATAAGTCGGCAAGCTAGACAAAGTACTTTTGATTAATGTCAACTTACCTCCTTTTGAGAGATACTCTCTCTTCCACGACGCATGTCTCCTTTCAGTCCGCTAAATAATGCCATCCCAAACTGTTGTAGCTTTAAAAAAATATCCAAGAGGCAACCCCAAATAAGTAGCAGGAAGAGCACCCACCTTAAAATCTAAACAATCAGCTAATGTTCTTATATTACCCACATCACCCACTGGAATCAATTCACTTTTACCAGACCTTATTGTCCAATATGATTTGGCTAAGTTGCCTAGACTTTCATGTAATATATGGTTCTGCGTTTGCTCCACATCTAACATTTCCATTATGTAGATTTTTTTTCTGATAAGTACAAAATTTAAGAGGGCATTAAAGGGGATGCCTACCTTGTGCAAAATAGGTTACACTATGATAACATATACATGCAAACCAAAAAAAAGTGAGGCCTATACACTCAATCAACACATAAAAAGGCCTAACTAAACCTTACATTCTAGAGAATCAATAAATTCTACAAATTGAAAAATAGCCAAAAGGGAACTTGAATCTATACAAAGGCTCATCAGTTACTTGGAAAGTCCTGTTACATTCACCCAGTACAAAGAAGCATTGATACTGACAAGTGATGCGGACATGACACTAGCACCCTAACACGGCGATTTTTTAAAAAATATAAGCCACAACATGGCGCTAACACATTAAAAATGTATATTTTATATTTTTTATACGTCACATATAGAGATATTTTTTTTAAAAATAATAAAAATTTACAAAATAACGACAATAAAAATTAAAAATAATGTATTCTATAAATTAACATCAAATTAGGTATAAATCGCATTACTTACTAATTAAAATTAAAATATTGTATAAAACCTCATTACTTTTATTTTACAATTGGATTCTAAGTTATTATATTCAAACTTGCAACATATTTAATTTGTGTTTAAATGATAGACATGATGTCTAAGTGACAAATATGCGTCTCCCTAGTATCTAAAAACCCAATTTTAATAGGACACGTTTGGCCTCGTATCCGACACATGTCGAGGAGTGTTTGGTGAGTGTCCTCCACAGTATTTGACATGGACACGATACCTTCTTAGAAGTGTTTGTTCTTCTTAGCCCTCATATGATCCACGTCAAGCATAAAGTTGCTAACAACCATGCTTTTCTCCTATACTTTCGCACCTTACCACCACTCCACTCATGAATCACTTCCGCCACATCCCTTGGGAACACCTCATTTCACATAAAGTTAAAATCAAACCCCACATATCCCTAGCCACACTATAAGTAATGGTTATGTGGGTTACAAATTTATCATTATACTTACTAAGGCAACACCAATTAACCAACATTTGTCACCTCCATTCTAACGAGTTGTGTTCCTCGCAAAGAAAGTAACCTTGGAACTTTCTTTGCAACATGACATCCTAAAATCACACTCTTAACTCCTATAATCTACTATTGCAGTTTCTTTGTCAATCGCAAGGTGAAAGATATTTGAAACAACTCTTTCCACACTAGAGATGGCCAGTGCATATGGCACTCCCAACGAAGTTAGTAATGCATTCATCTGATTTTGAGAACTTTAATACAAATATTTGACTTGAAGATTTTGTCATGGCTGTAAGATTGGAAACAAAATTAAAGGTGCAAACTTTTGCTTGTATCTCTAAAAATAAAACTGCAAATTACTTGGGATGCCTATGTTAATAAGTTCAGAATTGCAACAAATTAAACCAATTAGGCATTGAGAAGTTCTACAACTTTAACTATTGATGCTGAAAATCATGCATTACACCATGGCTGGAAGACCTAAAAAATTAGCTCTTGCAGACATGTAGAAATTGTAGTTGATAAGTTGATAACTATTCATGGCAAGATGAAACATGATAAACAATATATACTTCACAGCCAACAATTACATGCTAGACCCCAGAATTTTACACAAAAGAAGACAGTCGTCAAGTCTGAGTACTAAACTTCCACTTGGATTTTAAATAAATCATAAAGAATGCTGTATATGATGGCTATGACACATCTCCTTATTCTAAATATCTAAGAAGCATTGACACGGACACGAGACACGGATACAACACGAATTCGCCGACACGACAATTTTGAAAAAATATTGGACACGACACAGCAAGGACACGACAAAAATATATGATTTTATATATTTTTTATATGTCATATATATATATGTATTATTCAAAGCTAATAAAAAAATACAAGATAACACTAATTAAAATTAAAGAAAAATGCCTTATGTTTCCAAGTAATTAGCCATTAAAATACTCTTACTAATTGAAAAACGATAAGATGGGTAGAGCCCCAAAATCAATTAGCCATTTTTTGTTTTCAACATTTGTGGAGCCTTCGCTGTGTCCACAAGTATTCAAAATGAGACTCGCGTGTCCAAGTTGTGTCCACGGAGTGTTTGAAGGAGAAAAAATTAAAAAAATAATGGACACGTTTGACGGCATGTCAGACAAGTGTCCAACGCGTGTCCCAAGCTTATCCGCATCCTAGAGGTATTCGACACGCATATGAGGGCCTCAGCTGAGTGGCCTTGCTGCCTAGCTAAATACCATATAACTCAAGTCTCAAACCCATGAAATCCAACTGCAACAATTGCTTAATCCAAGGACCACACAGATATTTATCTGCCTTCAAATATCAATATCTAGTGTATTCCAACAACTTAAAAATCTAGTAAAATGTATTTATTTAATAGTGTCCCAATATATAAAATACTAAAATGCATATGAAAAAATTTATAGCGTAGGCTCCTCTTATAGCATTTATTCCATAGCATTTGAAAGAAAAACATTCAAAGAAATATAAAACAGTTGTAGGCTCTTATAGCTTAAGGAATATTTACAACGCACCATTGCCTAATTGTAGGCCACACTTGGAAAAGATATGTATTGACATTGAGATGTATAGTTATATCACCCAATAAAATACATGCAACCAGGAGAGCATTTAATGCTCTGCACAAATGAGAGTTTTCTTGCAGCAGGAAAGCTTTTGATGCTTTGTACACCTCAATGCAAGCTCTTCCATGAAAAGCATTTGGGTCTTGGAGGTCCCATTTTAGAGTGCTTTTGGTTAGATATAGATCATTTTCACAGCTTTATTCTTGTATTGAGCGACCTATGTAGCTGGCTTCCACAGCTGTGGTGGTCGTGAGATAGTGAAGACAGTGATGGAGGAACCAACTCTCTCTCTCTCTCTCTCTCTCTCTCTCTTCGTCTCCCTCTCTTCGTCTCTCTAAAAATAATTTTGTTACCTTTCAGACTTTCCATCCTTCAACCAACCCAACCCTAGAAGCCACCAATCGACCTCCCTCTACTTCTTACTCTTTTCTTTCCTTCTTCCTCCCCTTCCTTTACCTCCCTTTTTTCTTCCTCTTCACCACCCGGAAAGCTCCCCTGAAAGTGGGTCTATGAGGGTGTGTGAGAGAAGGTGGCATGTGGTTTTCCAGTCTCCGGTGTGGCCGTGTCTGTACGATTTCACCATGTGTGGTGGCCGTGATGTACAACGGGCTTAGGGGCTGCGGTATTCAACTATTGAGGATAAATTTTTTTTGTTGTTTTGTGAGAGCAATGGGCTGTTGCAATGAGAGAGGAGGGTGAGGTGTTGATGTGACTGGTGATGTGCTTGCGAGAGAGAGAGAGAGAGAGAGAGAGAGAGAGAGAGAGAGAGAGAGAGAGAGAGAGAGATAGAGAGCCTTTCTTTTGAAAGAAAAAAAGAGAAAGAAAAGAGGGTTGTTCAGAGAAGGAGAAGAACAGAGGCTTTTATGGCTTTTAATTAAAGAGACGTTGGAGTCTCAGGAGCTGCAAAAAGTAGATATGGACAGATTTGGGTGGGAGGATGAAAATGTAAGAGGTGATGAAAATTCATCTCAGCATGCACAGTGTGGAGAGGGCTTTTTCAAATATCTTTCACTTTGCGATTGACAAAGAAGCCGCGGTGGTAGATTATGCTCTGGGTGGGAGTTAGAGTGTGATTTTAGGATATCACATTAAGGAGAAAGGTCCAAGGTTGCTTTCTTTGCATGGAACACAGCTCGTGAGAAGGGACATGACAAATGTTGGTTAACTGGTGTTGCCTTGGTAAGTGTAATGATAAATTTGTAACCCATATAACCATTAATTATAGTATGGCTAGGGATATGTCGGGTTTGATTTTAACTTCACGTGAAATGAGGTGTTCCCAATCGATGTGGCAGAAGTGATTCATGGATGGAGGGGTGGTAAGGTGTGAAAGCATTGGAGGAAAGGGTGGTTGTTAGCTACTTTATGCTTGAAGTGGATCATATGAGGGCTAAGAAGCTCAAACACTTATAAGAAGGTATCGTGTCCTTGTTAAGCACCATGGAGGACACTCACCAAACACTCCTCGACACGTGTCGGATATGAGGCTAAACGTGTCCTGTTAAAATTGTGTTTTCGGATACTTGGGAGACACGTATTTGTCACTTGGACATTGTTTATGCACACCTCTTCTTCTTCCTCACCACCATGGATGAACAGTGGCCACCGCTCTATTATAGAATCATCGAAAAACTCCATGAACACCCTACCATTTCTGTCTAGGACCTACCGTCTCTCTCTCAAAAACTCTCAACTAGGCACCATAGCAGTTACCCTTCTTTCTCACGCTAAACCCATCTTCTTCCTCTCTCTAGAAAACAGACCTCTCTGAAGCACACTCCATCCCTCTAAAACACTTTTTTGTTTCCCCTCTCTTAACTCTCTCTCTCTCTCTCTCTCTAAACACCCTCACAAGCACATCACCACCTCACCCTCCTCTCTCTCATTGCAACAAACCATTGCTCTCACAATACAACAAAATTTTTTTATCCTTAATAGTTGAGTACCGCAGCTCCTGAGCCTGTTGTACATCACGATCACCACACATGATGGTGGAAACGTGCGCGCACAGCCACAAGACGTTAGAAAATCACGTGCCACCTTCTCTCACACACCCTCATAGACCCACTTTCAAGGGAGAAGTGAAGGAAGGGGAGAAAGAAGGAAAGAAGATAGCAAGAAGTAGAGGGAGGTCGGTTGGTGGCTACTAGGGCTGGGTTGCTGGAAGGATGGAAAGTTTGAAAGGTGACATAATGATTTTTAGAGAGAGAGAGAGAGAGAGAGAGAGAGTTGGTTCTTCCATCACCGCCTTCACTATCTCACAGCCACAATAGCTGCGGAAGGCACCTCCGTAGGTTGATTGATACGAGAATAAAGCTGTGAAAATGATCTATATCTAATAAAAAACACCCTAAAATGGGAACTCCAAGACCCAAATGCTTTCCATATAAGAGCTTGCGTTGAGGTGTACAAAGCATCAAATGCTTTCCTGGTAGAAGAAAACTCTCAAATGTTCAGAGCGTTAAATGCTGTCTTGATTGCATTGTATTTGTATTTGTATTTTATTTGGTGATATGACTATACATCTCAATGTCAGTACATATCTTTTTCAAATGTGGCCTACAAATAGGCGATCGTGTGCTGTAATATTCCTTAGGCTATAAGCACCTACAACTGTTTTGTATCTCTTTGAATGTTTTTCTTTCAAATGCTATAAGAGGAGCCTACACTATTAATTTTTTTTATATGTATTTCAGAATTTTATATATTGGAACACTAACTAGATTTTTAAGTTGTTGGACTACACTAGATATTGATATTTGAAGGCAGAGAAATATCCATGTGGTTCTTGGATTGAGCAATTGTTGCACTTGGATTTCATGGGTTTGAGACTTTGAGTTATATGGTATTTGGAATAAGGAGATGTGTCATGGCCATAATATATAGCATGATTGATGATTTATGAAATCCAAGTGGAAGTTTAGTTCTCAGACTTGATCACTGCCCTCTTTTGTTTAAAAGTTTGGGATCTAACATGTAATTATTGGTTGTGAAGTATATATTGTTTATCATGTTTCATATTGCCATGAATAGTTATCAACTTCTCAACTACAATTTATGTAAGCGTCTGCTGGAGCTAATTTTTCATGTCTTCGAGCCATGGTGTAATGCATGATTTTCAGCTTTAATAGTTAAAGTTGTAGAACTTCTTAATGCCTAATTGGTTTAATTTGTTGCAATTCAGAACTTATTAACATAGGCATCCCAAGTAATTTGCAGTTTTAAGTTTGCACATGTAATTTTGTTTCAATCTTACGGTCATGATAAAATTTTCAAGTTAAATATTTGAATCAAAGTTGTCAAAATCAAATGAATCCATTACTAATTTTGTTGGGAGTGCCATAGGCACGGGCATAATCAATAAAATTTGACCTTATCTCCCTATACCTTCAAGGAAGTCCAGCCACTGCAAGTGCTACCATACTTTGATATCACCACCTTTCGTTAATACCTATTCTTTTACTCGCGTATCTCTAAAGCCATTTACCCAAAAGAGTTCCTTTGAAAATGGCCAATTTCCTTATTCGCAACCCACATACTCTAATAGGAGCGCATATTATATCCCTTTCAACCAAATGATATTTGAACTCTTCCCCCACACCTTCCCATAAGAACTCTAGGTGCAATTTGTCTAATCTCCTAGCAGCTGAAATTTGGATAGTGTACATAGACATAAAGTATGTGGGTAAACTTGATAAGGCACTTTTAATTCGAGTAAGTTGGTCTCCATTTGACAAATACTGTCTCTTTCACCTGCCAACTTCTTTTGAAACTTCTCCACAACCAAGTTCTATGCACCTTTAGCTTTAAAATGTGATCTTGGTGGTAAGCCATGATACATGACTGACAGTGCCTTGACTTTAAACCCCAAATTAGAAGCCACATCAATAGTTTTAGAGATCTCTCCAATAGGAATCAGCTTTGATTTAGCCAAATTTGCCTACAAACCCAAAACATTTGGATGGTGTACAGTCACCGACACATCCCTCCAAGCATCTTTCTAGGTGTCAGACCACCTCCCTTCCCAACTCCCTCTCAACTTCCACATCAGTCACCCCCACTCCATCATTTTTACAACCTTAAATAGCTTTCTCTAGGCAATGGTTGGTCTTTGCCAACTTGAGATATGACACACCATCTACCTCTTCTCCATATCCTTCCATCTTCAAAATCCCATAAGATCTTCACCACTCTCAACCACCCACTCTCCTTCCACCTTCAGAATGTAAATGAAGAACCGTTTTCCTTCCACCAACACATTTCCACACATAAACTAGCCCATCTTTTTGAGACCTTCTATCCGCCGAAAAAAATTGCAATCTCCACTACCACCCTTCCTTCAAAATGGAGCACAATTACTTTTGCTTATCAGCTAGCATAAATACCTTTCGTGTTGAACCTTGTCCTCTCTTTGCAATCAAGAACCACTGGGCCGGACCTCCCCCCTCATCGCCCAGGTCCACCGCCATTGCTCAATCAGTTTCCTCATTTTTGCATTATATACTTACGAGCACTAGTTTATCGTAATTAAGTCGGGTATTATAAGCAATCATTAAATGAAATTATCCCGTTAAATTTTGTTGCGCAGAAATCTATATTCTATGCAATAAATAGGAATAAACAAGCACATAATATAAAGATTTAACGAGGTTAGCAGTCAATGTGACTACCTACGTCTTCAGCGAGAGCGAAATTCTCTGTTACAACTTATGAGGGTTTCACCTGGATACAATGGTAAAATTTTCAAATACCTGAACCATTCCGCGGGGGCATAGCGCCCTGCACCCCCTAACCTATTATTCCAACCCAGGTGGACAAAACTAGATTACTTATCATGAGCCCCATTATTCCCAGACTTAGTATCAACAATATGAGTCACTAACTCCAAAAAATTGATGCAGCAAACAAGAAATGTCAGAAGCTGGAAGATTGAAATACTGGGTCCTAACTTGCTAATTGTTAATTGTGTTGCCACATCATAAGGCAAAATGTGCCACATATGACAATTGATAGTCCAAGTTGGTCCACCACCTTGAGAGCAAGGAGAGGCAACTTGAAGGGGAGGCGAGAGGTAATGGAAATGAAACAAAGTATGGGCTTAAATCACCAAAAGGGCCGTCCCTAATCTAGTGCCTAACCAATGAGAGGCCTCAGGCTGAACAAAGGCTGCAAAGCAATGGGGTCAATTTCAAGGATCAAAATTTCGTTTCGAGGGGCCGTTTTGGTTGGCTCGGAAACGGAAATGTTTCGGAAACATTTTAGAAATGTTTCGGAATGTTTCGGAAACATTTCAAAAGTGACAAATATTAAAATAGTAAAATAGTAAAATACTATCTTTTGTATAAAAATTGTACACCTTTTATAAAAATTTTAAATTTGGGTTAATACAACTTATTGTTTAGGTATGTAGCATTGTGTTTTGGCGCATTTTTCTATGTTTCAGTGTGTTTTGATTGTAATAATAGTATTTCGTTATTCCACTAGTGTTTCATTTCGGCCGTTTCGGCAGAAACCAATGGAAATTTTGTTCCTTGGTCAATTTAAATGCATCCAGTGGGTCAACTGGATCCATAGGATGTGCTATAGAACTTGCTGGGGTTTTGTTGTGCATCCCATGCACGCCTTGCTAGTTATGTACTAATTTGACTATCTATCAATCAACTAGCTTACTATGAACTGAAGAGTTTACTTTATGAACTCCATAGCAGAGCAGAACTTTGCATTTTTATGTCACTCACATGGGCAAGCGTGCCCACACGTGCTTGTATATTTATGTTTGCTCTTTTACTTTCTGGTTTGGTTGTCTTACTTGCTGATATTGGGTGCATTCTTGAGTGTCCATCTCTGACCTTTTTCCTCTATCGTCTTCTTAGGTAATTGCATTTTGGCATGTGCAAAAATTACATAGTTATATATTCACTTTCTGCAGCTACTAAAAATTTTGTTTACAGTTACATCTTTATAGTTCTTGTGAATGGGTATTCTTCTAGTGCTAATAATATTTTAGTCCGTGGAAGACACTTGCAGACTTGCACAGGCGAATAAGTGGCCATTATAATGCAAGGATGGGAGTAGATGTTAAGTGACCAACTTTGAATTTATTGGTTCAGTGCTGCGTGTAATCATACTTCTGTTACAGTTTAAAACTCTTAATACTTTTGCTAAGAAACTTATAGTTTTTTTCTTGATTTCATGGTTGCGCCATTATTTGTATTGGTATTTTTTTTTCATCATTGATCAACTTTGTGCCACTGCTTTGTAAATCTTTCTTTGAATTGGTCACTATAAAAAAGAGATTGGGCTCATGTTGTTAAGTGGAAAAGAAGGCCATATGAGGGACCCACTCCATTCTTTTTTGCAATAGTCTAGGTCTATGATGCATCTTTGTTTTTCCGGCATTCGTGCTAACGATTGGTGTTACAGCTTTGCAGGCACTTTTAGTGAAAAGTTAACAAGAACTGTGAGGCAGTTCTCCCCGCATTTAGCAGCAAAGATGAGGCCTCCTCTTACGTAAGTTTGTTGCCTTTTGTTGTGAATGCAAGCATTTGGTACCGCTGCTTGTCTAAGTATGTTAAAATTTTCAGGCCTGTTATTCGTGGACGCCCATCAGCTAAAAGAGCGATTTATATATGTGGACGGCCTCGTTGGGTGTTTGTCTTCCTATTCTCTGTTGGTAAGGAAATTTTCGTGAGCAATTCAGTTTCAAAATTTAGTGGGTTGCTTCTTTATTGTAGAAATTTTAGCTAAAAATATCGACTGCTTAACTCTTGTATTGTCCTTTTTTCCGTAGTGAGTTTCACCCTTTGGTTTGTTTCTTGTGGCCTCTTATCTGTCCTATGGGCGTTTGCCATTGGCCTTCTTGGTATATTACTCGTTCCTTATATGATATGATTGTCAAGCTTTTTTCATTGAAATTTGGCATATTTTCTAGCTAATTTGCTTTCTCCTTCTCTCTCTCCTGTCAGCCACCATTCTCCATGCAAGCTTTAGAACACCTAATTTGAAAGCACGTTTGAACACATTCCGTGAAGAATTTCGGGCAGTTTGGCGCAACTATAGTGAGCTGTAGCCTCCTTCGTAGAGAATATTGAATGTGAGTTAATATACACTTCATCGTTATCTTTTGTTGAGATCCGAATAACCTTTGTTAGTTTCTCTTTATTTCTGTTTTGTTATTTGGCGTGTGCCTGTGTGCTGCTTTTACCATTCTTGGGTGTTTATCATTGCTCCATCTTTGCGATGCTTTCTAGATCAACTTTTCAGCTGTTGAGGTGTTAATGAAATTCACTTTCTCGAATATCATTGAATATTTGAGTATCTTTATTTGTTGGGTGACAACTGAAAAGTAGTTCAAAGGTTAAATGTTCACTTAAGGTGCTAGGCCCCTCATGGTTTAAGCCACTAGGCACTTACCTAACTGAAACTAGGACAAACTTCATTATGCATTTTAGTTTGTAATAGAATACATGGGTCTCACTCCTCTGAGATTTCTTCTTACAGTTACTATCTTCACTACATTTTGACTCTTGTTTCAGAACATTTGTATTGTTTCTTTTGTGATACATTCATTCCAATCAATTTATGGTGTTTATGTTAGTATAATTAATGATGCTAGGTGCCAACGGAATTTATTTTTTTCCCCAGCTTTGTGAAAGGGCATTGCTTCTTGTTTTATGTGGGTGTACATGTGCTGATGTGCATGTGACAAATTAGGTTTTAGTTGCAGTTGTTGTTTGCTTTAGTATATGCCCATGTTGGTAAATACCCTCATTTTACCCCCTGTTCATTGGCTCACTTCTGATGTGACTGGTACAATACAAAGATTTTTTGTTTCCTTTTTATTGGGTTAGCAGGGAATGATTTGGTGCTCGGAGTGTTGTGCATTTTGACTGTTACTCTTATATATATATATATATATATTACTACTTTTACAATAGTTTGCTGATTGATTTTCTTGCACTGGGAAAGTGGGAATGATAAATTGCACATCATGCAATTTTTGAAGAGAAAATTAGTCAATATTCTCTTGTAGCTTTTGTCTTGGCAGCCAAGTCATTGCAATTTTCAACTGTCTGATAGTAGACACACCAATGCTTGTAAATTAATTCATTGTCTCCGGATTTCTGTGTCAACCACCTTATCTTTGAGGTTTTTAGTTAGACTGGTATTGATGGTGCGAGGCCTTTGTTCCTGTCATCAGTAGTTACAGTATACCCATCCATGGATGTTGAATTTTCTGTTTGTCAGAGCTGATAAGCTGGGATTAGAACTTGGGAGCTTGCATATTTTGAGACATCTTTAACTTGTGACGAGGCTTTGTTGAGTTGGATCTTTACTTGTCTTATTTTGTAATCTGGTTTTAACATCTGTCTCTGCTTTTCCGTTTAGGGAACTCCCGATAGTTCGGAAGCTAGTGCAGTGCATTCCTCTCAATTTGGAATTCACTGTTGCTGTTGCAGTGGAATAATTTCCTTAGGCTGTGATGTTGAACTCTCAGGTGACAGGCTACCAATCTTATTATATCATGAATGGGTTGTAAATTGTCTCAAACTCTTTGTTTTAGCCACAGCAAAGTCTTGCCATTTATCATCCTTATTAAGAAGAAATCTTTTAGAAATTTATATGCAGTTAGCTTAAGGTGGTTTGTATAATTCCGAGCCTGCATTAAAGGCTGGCACTTCTGGATTCTTGAAGAATTCATGTATTAATCTTCTAAGCATTGGTTGTTTTAAGCCAGTGCCAGCCTTGTTCATAACCATTGTTTTTGTTTGTCTGGGTCATTGGTGTTGTTCATACATTTGTGAAGGTGTCCATACACATGCTTTTATATATTTGTATTACTACGGTGCATGTTCGGTTTGAGCGTACAAATGAACTATAAGATGATCGGTTACAGTATTGTGTTTTTTTTGGTTTGACCAATGGCATCTTGACTAAGGGTGTGTTTGGTGGGGCCGGAATTCATGTTTTAAAATTTGAATTAGACACGACATTAGTTCAAGATCTGAATCAAGATGGTCTCTACTTTCGAATCCAAGGCACGAATTTTATGCTGCCAAACAAAGAACGAGATTTCTTTTACTGAACTATGTACATTCAAATTACTGCATTTATCATTGCACTCATAATCACTTTATAAAATATTATAGAGGGAAGGCTGTGAATTGTGTCGTTAATACGATCTAATAACAACTGTAAAATGTTTGGCTCTTGAGCTTATTAAAAGGGAATGGTATGGACAAATATTTAATGGTATAGTGCATTGAATATTGTCACTCAAATTTAAACTTTTACAATAGATAAGAGAGCTATATTTTAGGACGGGAGATTTACCAAGTACAACCCATACTGAATTTTTGTACCCATAGCGCACATCTACCTACTAAGAACCGAGCACAATCGTGCTACGCCTGGTTGGCCAAGGCATCCCTAGAAAGTGCTATTACGTGGCAAAAATTTTACATTTTTTTAATTTTTGTTTTATGAAAATGGTGGGGGCCCTAAAACGTCCCACTAAGAATAAAATCAGGTGGGAACTTTTGGCAGTGCATAATTAATTTGATTTGACTATCCAGGCTGTGTTTGGGTATGCCAATTGGAATACCAAATGATAGGTTTTTATTTTAATTAAAAACTACATATTTTTCTAACAATAATTAATTGCATAAGAAATAATATACTTGTACGGAATGAAAACTAAATTAATTGGTATGTGTTATAAAATTTAAAAGAATATAAAACAGATAAAATAATTCAAAACAAAGTATAGAGAATAGTTCTTTAAAAATTGTTAAATATTTATCATATTAATTTTTTTTAAAACAATTAGGGATAAATCTTCTAGACTACCAAAGACTTTATTGATAATATAGAACTAAAAAGAATACAATATGAGCTTTGAGGACTTATATATACTTTACTTCCTTCTATTTTCTCTCTACTTCTTTCTTTTTGTTTTTTATTGTTTACAAAACTATCTCCCGAGCTCCTATACATACTAATGGGAGTCGTGAGCGAGGTGGCAACATTAATCTTGGTGTAATGACCAAGCCTACTTGAGGCTGTAGCCGCATATATTAAAAGTCATCCATGACCTATACTTACATAATACTCCTCTTTGAATGACTGCAAAATAATACAATATATATATATATATATATTATTCGGTATGTTAAAACTGCTTTATTAAAACCTTACTAGAAAAACTTAGTGAGAAAAAACCTTCGCGAAGGAAAAAGAGTATAATGCTTAACTCTCCATGAACAATAAGACCTTGTTTACTTCATGAAAGATTTCTGAGATGGTGCATCCCAATACCATGAACAAGTTTTCTCAAATGTTATGGTTGGTAGTGTTTTAGTAAATAAATTTGTCAGATTATCACTCGAACGTATTTGTTGGACATCAATATCATCGTTTTTCAGGAGCTCATGTGTATAAAAAAGTTTTGAAAAAATATGCTTCGTTCGGTCACCTTTGATGTAACATTCCTTAATCTATGCAATACAAGCTGCATTATCTTTGTACAATACTTTCAAGGTATCTTTGACTGTAGATAATCTACAACTTTCTTGAATATTTTGAATAATAGATCTTAACCAGATGCCCTTTGGGCTTGCTTCACGAGTATTTCGAAGAAGTGATTTGAATAAGTTGCCATTAATAGTTGCTTTACAGATCGACAAGATATAACAATCTTGTCATCAACAAACAAATACACAGTGTGACAGAGTTTTCTGTGGATAAGAAAGATAACTAGCATTTGCATAGCCAACTAACTATGATAGTGACTCTTTTGCATAGAATAAGCCTACGCTTGTTGTTCTTCGAAAATAACACAATTTGTGCTTTACTCCATTCCATTGCCTTGATGTTGGTGCATAACTATATCTCGTCAGCAGGTTGACAGAAAAATATAATATTAGGACTTGTACATTTTACAAAATACATAAGAACCCTAATAGTACTATAACATAGTACTTCAAGATCAAGAATTTCTTTACTATCTTCTTGAGAATAAAAATGACATTTCTGTATATCAAGTAATCAGACAATCATTGGAGAATTTCATGAATGAGTTTTATCAATATAAAATCTTTTTTGTATATGTCAACTGAAAAATTCTTTCTAATAAATGCTCAATCTGTAAGACAAGACAATAATTTATTCTCTCAAACTATTTAATTTCATAGTTATTCTTTAAATAACTAGTAATTTTGTAATCTTTTCTGGAGTACTAATAATATTCAAAAGTATCAACATATATTACAATAATAATAAATCCAAATTCTAATAAAAATGTTTGAACAAAATGTATTGTTCACATATTTCTTTCAATAGATATTTATTGTGATAATTGTATCATCTGTGTCCAGATTGATTTAATCCAAACAAATATCTTTTAAGTTTGATAAAATATAACCTTTGAGATTTTAAAATATCTGCTTCTAAGTATTTTTAAATTTTTCAAGAATTTTCATATGTATACCTAATTCACCATATGAGCATGTTATAATACAGTCATTAGATATATATCCAGTCCTTCTGAGACAGATAAACTAATCAATAATATGAATGTAATTGCATCCTTATAGGATATAATTCCACATCGTAGTTAATAGCAAGTCTCTGCAATAAACCTTCTTATATGAGTTATGCTTTATATTGCACTATTTCATTTTCTCATTGAGCAAATACTCATTTGTATCAAACCAGTTTTATATCTTTGAGTAGGTGGACTACTGATTCGAATACTTTACATCTTTTGGTGTTTAGACTATAGGTCCGACATTTGCTGGTATTATGGTATTTGAATTACAAGTGTAAATACTTTACATTATACTAATGAGTTTAATTTTAATTCAGTAATTTCTTTTCATTTTGATTGATCATATCAATATCAATAGTTATCGACTACATGTGGTTCACTCTCTTCATTACTTTTGGTAATTGCAAGAGTCATTTTAAATAAAAATATGTTGTCGGCAACAATATTATTTCTATTCTATCGTTCTCATATATTCACATTATTATTCGTTGAAATCTTATTATTTTCAGGTACTATTTCTTTTGCAAAGGATATTTTTTCAGGAGGTTTCTTTTCTGAAAATTCTTTTACAGGAGTTCATTCCTCTAGAAGCTTAGCTATTGTGATTTCTTTAGGAATACTGATTTACTTACGTATTTGTACCTTCTTTTTTTTAAGAACTGTGTCTTTTGTATTGATAGATCTCCTACGCTTCATGTGTGCTTTAGATTCATTTGTTGCTATATTAGCAGATTGTCCTACAGAGACATCAATATATTCTGAGGTATTAGTAGCTGGTATATATGATTTTGTTATCTTTTTTGTGTCAGTAAACATATTAGATAATTAATTTGCAATTGTCTATAAACAAATGATCTTGTGAGCTTATGATTTACGTTGATTTGTTATAGTATCAAGATGAGACATTATCACTGATCTCTTGTTACTTGTCTAATTGTGCCTTTTCTCCCCTTAATGATGAAAATACTAACTCATCAAAATGACAATCTGCAAAACGTGCCTTAAAGACATCAGATGTTAAGGGTTCTAAATATCTAATAATAGATGAAGAATAAAAACCAACATAAATTCCAAGTCAACGCTAGGGACCCATTTTCGTACACTGTGGGGGTGAAATTGAAACATATACAACACAACCAAAAACTTGTAAGTAAGAAATATTTAGTTGTTGATCCAAAACAAGCTGTAATAGAAAATATTTGTGATAAGCAGCAGGTCGGACACAGACTAAAGATGTAGCATGCAATATGGTATGTCTCCAAGCAGAGACAGGTAATTTTGTTCTCATAAGTAAAGGTTGTACAATCAACTAAAGGTGTTTGATGAAAGATTCTGCTAAACCATTTTGTGTGTGTGTATATGTAACAGGATAATCAATATAATTTCCTATAGATATGCAATAATCATAAAAAACTTGAGATATAAACTCACAAACATTATCCAATTGTATTAACTTATTCGGGTAATCTGAAACATGTGTTCGTAATCTAACTTTGAGAAAGAAGCCCAGTAAATAGAACGCTACGAGTATAAAATAAACAAACATGTGACCATTGAGTGGATGAATCTATTAAAACTATAAAATAACGAAATAGTCCATATGGTGGTGTATCAACCCACATATATCCCCCTGAATTATTTGTAAAAGGTTGAGGATTTCACTACTACTTTTGAAGGGGATGATCTCACAATTAGTTTTCTTTGTGAACAAGTGGGATATGTATAATCACTTGATAAAAGAATTTTCTGATTCTTTAGTAGATAACCATGACAGTTCTTAACTATTCGAAGCATCATCGTTGATCCCGAATGACCAAGACGTTCATGCCAAAGTATAAAATTCTTTGGATTAAAACACTTTTGGTGCATCACTTTAGGTGATCCCATAATTCGTATAGTTGTATAATATAAGCCAGAAGAGAAAGTCACAAATTTTTCTAATATATGCTTCTAGCATGAAACAATATAAGTAATGTAAATATATTGTTTATTACATTTATTTGTTGTTTATATATGATACCCATTACTATGTATATTCTTAAAACTGAACAAATTCTTTGTTACTCTAGTTGAATACATAACATCATTAATTATAGAGTTTTATTCATTTTAGCAACAATATATTGGCTTTTCCAGAACCTAACTCTTCCAAAGCCTCTAATCAATCTTGTAATGTTTATATTGTCTTAACATTAATTTAAACTAATATTAAGTTTATGACGTATTTTTCTTTCAAATTATTGTGTTCGTTCTGGCAGTGTCTGCTAGACATATGTATTCCCCATTCATCTTTAAAATAATTGAAGCATTGGTACAATCTATACCTTCATATGTAAAATATAAATGAAATTTCGATCTTAGTAACTAAATAGTGCTATAAATTATCAACATAACGTATAGAGCTATGCATCATCACTTTAATAATCAAATTTGCAAAATTTATTTTTGAAATCTATTTAATATTTAACCGTGCAACAAATACGTGACTAATGAAACATCTCATAATTCTTTAGAGGTTTATTCAGCAAACATTGTTTTATTTTATTTTTCTCTTACATTATTCTACTTCTAGTGGTATCTTGTGGTATTTTCAATTTACATATTGAAACCTTTAGGGTAACGTAAATAGTAATATCAATAGTATATATAAATAGTAACTAATTTATTTAAATATTTACCCTTACTCTTATCTTTTATTATATTTACACGATGTGCTATTGGAATACAATATATTATTTCAGAATATTTAACACTCTCGATATTACTACTACTGGAGCATGTTCGAGGCATAAAATGTAAATATATTTTTCTATCATATCTTCATCAAGAAAATTTCTTCCACATCATTTTCATTGTGCGCTGATTTGAATAATAAAAATTGTACTCATTAGCACTTGTATTATTACAGCTCCAGTTGCACTAAATCATAACCTTATAACTTCAACTGTATTTAACTATAGTCTTGCAACTCCAAGCACATTTACTAATAATCTTACAACTTTTAGTGCATTTAATCATAGTGAGCTTTTAGAAAGATTACGGTCTTATAGCACTCATATTTTTCTTTTTACAAAAATTCAATGATGACACAATGGTAAATCAAAATAAGCAGCATCCATAATAAGTACAGTTAAATAATAGCAGGAACATAAATTAAGGCAGTAGCAGATAGCAAGCCAACCTTATAAAGTAATAATAATTAAATAAATGGCTTGCAGGCCTTAATAAGCATTCTATATGAATGCTTAATTTTTTCTATTTAATTGCATTTCTAAAGCAATATATTAATATATTAATCTGACAATCATAAGTTAATGATCATGTAAAATCTGTACCGAACATAGTAATGTTAGGTGAATGTTATGAGAAAAGACAACAAGCCTATTAAAAGATAATCAACAGAAATGTGAAAGGTATTACGCAACATACTATTCATTTAATATTGTTTATTATATAATTATTAAATGTAAGTGAAATTTCTTGAAAGGTCTAACCGATTACTCGAACCAATATCAATGAGCTCCAACTTACTACAAGGAGGCAAAGGAGTTAGAATAGGTCGACCCTCTTTGGGTCGATCACACTTCGACGATCAACTTAGCAATCTTAATTGATGATCGAATGAATAAAAATAGTGTATGCTTGAGAAAACAATCGTCCATACCTTACTCTTTAAGGCTTTAATGTTTATAGTGTAGTGTTATCTGTTTAGCCTACTTTAATAATCATGACCTATCTTGTAGGCTCGAGCCGGATAGAGTTGGCTAATCAGATAAAAATTCAACTTTATTGCCATGCTCGAGTTCGACTGACCGAACGTGAGTGTAAGCACCCCATTTTTGCTCGCTCGGCAGTCTCCGGCCCGACCGGGTTCAGTTTCCAACATCACAACACATGCAAGCTCAAGATGAGCCTTTCAATCTCCAATCCAGTCAACTGGTCGCTTCTTGGGTCCACAAGGGCCCGCTGGAGCCGTAAGCACCATTATTCTAGGCAGTTTTCCGGACCGAGCAGTCCCGGAAACCAACGCCATCCAGGTAGCTTCCCGGGATCAGGTGATCTCAAGGACCAACACCTCATCAAAAATTCCAGACGGTTCACTTCTAGCACCTGCTAGCCCGCCAATATAGAATGTCCGTCATTTGGTAGTTCTCCGAGACCGGACGTTCTCCGAGACCAACACCATCCTTCCAGGTAGCTTTCTGAGACCAGGCGTTCTCAGGAACCAACACCACCCCTACAGGTAGCTTTCTAAGAACGGGCATTCTTGGAGACCAACATCGCACAGGTATTTTTCCGAGACCGGGCAGTCTCGAAAACCAACACCTAGGTCAACACCGGCACCTACTAGCCTGACTCGGTGAAAAATGACCAAACCTGCCCCTTGGGCCTCCAGGCACGTTTTTGGGAAAGTTCAAAATCTCTCAAAACGATAAGTCTATCCTTCCAGAATATTGTCCAACCATCAGGCATCCCTCGCAAGCCATTTGGTCCAAATCCAGTCCTATTCCGGCTCACTCTGGTCAAAATGATCATTTTGCGCCTGAACGCCTCAGCACGGCACAAACCCCACTGAACGGTAAAAGATTCTCTCAAAACCATCCCTGAACAGCCTTACACGCTTAACATAATATACCAAACCATTCCTGATCATTTTCAGCCAACTCCGGTCAAAATGACCGTTTTGCCCCTAGAAGCCCGAAAATGCCCCGAAACAGTATCGGCCTTGGGATTTCTAGTGGAGGGTTTCACCACACGCCCTTGTTTAACCCAAGGACACCCTACGACACTAAGCTCACACGACACGATAAAAGTTCCTTGGAGCTTCTCGCAGACGCTCCGCCTAAATTGTCTTTTCCCCCGATTCCCTGGTTATAACACACCGTTAGTCGACTTGAGAAATGCATAAATCAGAGAATTCTCGAAAGCTCGTCCATAGATCTTTCTATCGATATGGTTTGATCGAATAGATCGCTTCCCGAAGCCCTCCATCGTACGGTGTGAAAACTATAACTTTCAGCAACCCTTGGAGCGTCTCATAGACGCTCCGCCGAGGTTGGCTTTTCTCCAATTCCCTAATCAAAACGCACCATCAAACGACTTGAAAAATGCATAAATTTGAAAATTCCAGAAAGTATTTCCAGAGTACTTTCCATTGGTACGGTCCGATCGAATAGATCGCTTCTCGAAGGCCTCGATCACACGAAACGAAGACAGCCACTTTCAAACACCCCCGGAGTGTATCACAGACGCTCCGCGAAAGTGTCCTTTTTGGCACACTTCCCAAGATGATATCACCCACCTCCAAACATAATTCAAACTTTTCGAAAACATGAAAGTCCATCGGAAGCACTAGGAGAACATTTCGAGTGCGACCGATTCCCCTGGAACCTTCCCGATTGACCCAATTATCAAGGCAAAGTTTGGACGAACTTTCCCGGTGATGGAGCGTATGCTACATGCGCTCAAATTTTGATCAGATTGACCGACTTTCGATTAACGGTCGAGATTTAACCAATACACAGGGTGCCAAATGTTATTCTGGCAATGGAACAGTACCTGCGCATGTCCTATATGCGCATGTCCTGTTCCAGATTGCCTATAAATAGAGGCCTCCCCCCTTGCATATTCCAAGTCCGAAATTGATACGAAACTTTGCTGAAATCACTCCAGAACCTCGAATCTTCATATATATTCTCTCTCTCCAACACTTAGGCTAGATTCTACCCCTCCTAAGCCTATACACTCCATATACAAGGCCTCATACACACTTATACACTCCATTCTAGCCTCTCAAGCCTTCTTGAAGTCACTCAAGCTCCAATCAAGACATCCATTGAAGACTATAAATGTGTTGAAGGCAAAATGTGGTATTCTTTTTACATTTGTGCTTTGACCCACTCTTCTCTTCTCCCTTCCAGCTTACTTAGGCTATTCTCTATTTTAATCCCCATCTTCAACCCCCCCTTTCTTGCATGCTTGAGCCAAGAGGGTTCTTAGATCAAGCCTAGAGGAAAGCAAATGAGAGCCACTGTGTAGGGGGACCTCTCATTAGCCTACTTTAAGATGGTATGGCCTAGGGGCCCCTTGTTTATGTGGTGTAGCCTAAAAGCCTTGTATGTAAATCATGACCCCTTGCATATTCTTATTTTGATCATGTCTTGTGTGCTTGGCTTTATTTTATGCTTATTGTCATGCTCCACAATGCTTACATTGCTCTTGATTTTATGCCATTTCCAAGCTCTACATTTCTTTCAAAAATTGTTCTAAGAGTTGGCCCCTTGAAGTCTAGAATGAGACCTTAGGAGTCATGACTTAGAAAATTCCTCACTACCCCCTAATTCACACTTTTGCATCATTGCATTTCAACTTGCACAAAAGTTGCTTTCAAACTCCCTAATTTCAAGGTTTCCATTCTCTCAAATTTAGTAGCTAAAATGGCTCCATGGAACCCTCTCTTGAGTGGTCTCCCTTTATATTGGCCATAAGAGCCCTAAATTGTTAGAATGACTCCCTTTTCTCTTTATGCTTGCCTAAGAATGATGTTCAAACTCTTTGAATTCTATGGTTTCTATTCTCTCAAGTTTAGTGATTGGAATGGCCCCATGGAACCCTCTCTTGAGTTGTTTCCTTTTTGTTGGCCATATGAACCCTCTCTTGATGGAATGTTCCCCTTAAAAAATAATTTTCAAAATCCTTCTCGAAAGATGATTTTCAAAAATACATTCTCTCCATCTTTGCATCAAAAATGATTTTCCAAAAAATTGCCATCATTATGTTGATTTTTGGACCCCTTACAATCTTGTTAACATTTTGGTTATAATGGCCATAAGGAAGCCTCCCTTGGAACCATACTCTTGACAAGAGTCAAAATTTTCATGAAAATGATCTTCAAAAGGTTTGTCCACTAAAGTCTATTGCATAACATGTTTTGTTTTTCAAAGCTCTTTCCAAAAGTGCATCAAACCAACTTTCAAAACCCTTTTCCAATCTAACTTTAGGTTAACTTGACCCTAGTTATCCAACCCTAGGTTAACTTGACTCTAGTTCATTCACCGTAGGTTAACCTAACCCTAGTTAGTTAATCCTAGGTCACCTTAACCTTAGGTTAACCTAACCCTAGTTAGTTAACCCTAGATCACTTTAACTTTAGGTTAACCCAACCTTAGTTAGTTAACCATAGGTCATCCTAAACCTAGGTTAACCTAACCCAAGTTAGTTAGCCATTAGGTCACCCCTAACCCTAGGCCAACCCAACCTAGGTTAGGGTATTTCAAGGTTCCAACTCTTGGATCCTTTTCTAAATGATCACTCAAATTTTTAAACTATCCCCATAACCCATTTTTCCAAAACCTCCTATTCTCTTGATTTAAAAAAAAAAACCAACTCCATAAACTCCTCAAATGTTTTTACACTCCATCTTCAAGGCATTTCCAAAAATGTTTTTAAAAAAGTCACAAATCTAAGGTGTCCCTAGCCCTCTCATGGTTAGGAATTCTAAGGAAAGGTGGTAAATCAAGAGCAACCTCTAAGGTTGTCCACATTAGGATTCCAAACCCTTAATCATTTTCAAAACACCGTTTTCAAAAACTAATTCATCAATACATTCCAAGGTTTTCAAAACAAGACTTCAAAATTACTTTCAAGTTCTCTTGAGTCATTCCAAAGCATTTTTTTCAAAACTCCCTCAAGTTGATTTAAAAATATTTTTAAAGCATTCTACCATCCAATTCCGAGTCAAAGTTTCCAAAGACCTCAAAGTGTCTTAAACCTTGCCAAAGAGCTCAATGTGTCTTAAACTTTTTCAAAGACCTCAAAGTGTCTTCAAAGTATTCCAAAGACCTCAATGTGTCTTAAACTCTTTCAAAGACCTCAAAGTGTCTTCAAACTTTCCAAAGGCCCCAACGCGCCTATTTTCCATCGGGCTCTTGCCGAACTATGAATGACCTGATTCTTGCCAAATGAGATACGTAGGGAACCTAAAATGGTGCGGTCATAACTTTTATTCCAACTCCAATCCCATTTTCAAAAATTCCAATCAATTCAAAGTTTCTATTCCAAACTCTTTCAAAACCTCCTTTATTTTCAAACTTTTTCCAAAAACTTGCATCATGCATCATCCATCCGAAAAGTGATGACTAGACCCCGTTTTCAAAATTCTAAAGTGGATATTAAGTGGACAATGGTAACCAATCATTCTAGTGAGTGAACAAAGGATGATTAGACATGTAGGTACCGAAAGGGCGGGGTAGGATGATGATCTTAGGATATCTTCTCTACACGTAACCAACCCCCGAACCTTAGATTTTCTGTTTTGGAAAAATCAAAATGGAGTTATTTTCAAAAAGGTCTTAAACATTTCAAGAGGTTGCCAAACAACCTATTTTCTTAAAAGCCCTCTCGTGAGGGAGTTTTCAAAAACTCTAAGTTTAATCTTCGGATTAACGATTAGTTTTAGGTGCCCTAACTCACCTTAATCAAGTTAGGTGGCGACTCCTATTTTTCTAAAAAGCCTTTAGTCAAATCAATTTTCAAACCTAGTCGCACTTGTCCTTCTAGGGGGACGAGTTCTAGTGACAGACTTCCGTGCTTTAGGGTTTCTGAGCCGAAAGGATCTTGGACCCCCAAAAACCGGGGTGCGACAATGAGCCATGCGTTTTCGTGGTGGGTCTCCCCCACATTAAATGTTGAGATCTGAGCATTAAATGCTCTGATATCTCTCATGATTACCTCAATATTCAGAGCTTTATAAGTCTTGTAGGATTAGGTTGCTTTCCGCTATTTGGGCTTGACTTATAATGTTGTCTGAACTGTTTAATCGAAGTCGGGCTTGCCCTAGTGAACTGGGTTGTCCTCAGCCTAAGTAAGCTGTTTGATTTAAGTTGGGCCTGCCCTGGTGGATTGGGCTGGGATTTATTTAACCAACAATTGCCCCTCAGCCCTAACGCCCTTTCGAAGGGGGCTAGGGCTGGGGCTGGTGCATCATTGCCATGACGTCAACCGTCAGTGGCATTTTAATGCGACGTGACCGTTGAGTAGTCCAAAACCGGCTACCGCCGCTTCGACATTCTTTGTAGAAGAAAGGGGTTTTGGCCAACCATTGAGCATAGAATAATCCCTCATTTTGCATCTGTCTCTTTCATGAAGATTACCATTCTATAAGTCCTTCTTCTTCCCCTTTTTCTTGCTTTTCTGGTGAGTAAACCTTAGAAGTTTTTGTCCCCGATTCATAATGGGTTCACGTAATATGCTTGTCTTTTCTTATAGTATCGCTGTGTTTAAAGCCCGATACGATTTTTAGGCAGGCGTAGACATTAGGTTAAGCGGACCTAAGGATGACGGTTGGGTAGTAATTGAGGAGAGGACTCCTTTCCCCTCGTTGCCATCGTTAAGGGAGGTCTTCGCTTTCCTATTCACCTCTTTTTGACCGAAATCCTTAACCACTACGAGATTGCTCCAATCCAACTCGCACCTAACGGCTATAGGATAGTGATGGGAGTGATCGAGTTGAACAGAAGGTTAGGTCTGAACCTAGAGCTTCACGAGTTAGACTACTGCTACTCGGCAGTACAAGTAAATAGTGCCCAGTTTGACCACCATAGATACTACTTTAGGGCTAGGACTGGCCCCAGAGAGTTAGTTCAACTCCTTCCGAGCTTGGGGAAGGGGATTGACTACATTGTAGTCAGGGTGAGTAGTCCTTGGGAGTTTGGGGATATCCTAGTGAAGTTAGCCCCACCAGCTTGATGCCCCAAGGTCCCGAAGAAAATAAGTCGATCACCTCTTCCCTGATCTGGTACAAACTTTTTCTCTTTATCTACTTAAAATTTCATCTATTTCTGACTCATCACCCTTTTATTTCCTTCTTGCAGCCAATTTCGGTGTCAGGGACAAGGAGACCGAACTTCTGGGGGTTGATCTGGATGCTTTAGGCATCACCTAGGCATACAAGGGTGAAATAGCATTAGCGGGGATCGGGCGAGCTGCTCACGTCTTGTTGGGATACCTAATTCGGTATCAGTCCCTCACAATAATACACAGAGTTGCTAGCCTAGTTCTCGCAGTGCAGAAGGCAGAGGGAGGTCTGCACGAGATCGGCGAGTAATTGGCATTGCTGCCCTGAACCAATATCAATGAGCTTTAACTTGCAGTAAGGAGGCAAAGGAGTTAGAATGGGTCGACCCTCTTTGGGCCGATCGCACTTCGACAATCAAGTTAGCAATCTTAATCGATGATCGAATGAATAAAAACAGTGTATGCTTGAGAAAACAATCGTCCATACCTTACTCCTTGAGGCTTCAGTGTTTATAGTGTAGTGTTCTCTGTTTAGCCTACTCTGATAATCATGACCTATATTGTATGCTCAAGCCAGCTAGAGTTGGCTGATCGGACAGAAATTCACCTTTATCGTTAGGCTCAAGTTCGATTGACCAGACGTGAGCCATGCGTTCGCATGGTGTGTCTCCTCCGCATTAAATGCTTTGATATCTCTTATGATTACCTCAATATTCCAGGCTTTATAAGCCTTGCGGGATTGGGCTGCTTTCAGTTATTTGGGCTTGACTTATAATGTTGTCTGAACTGTTTAATCGAAGTTGAGCTTGCCCTAGTGAACTGGGTTATCCTCAGTCCAAGTAAGCTGTTTGATTTAAGTTGGGTCTGCCTTGGTGGATTAGGCCGGGGTTTATTTAACTCACATTATGCAATCACTATTTATTAATAGTAAGATCACTGTTCATAAACAATAAGTATCAATTATAAATAGAAGAGTACTATTAATGCATAGTATTCATTACCATACAATTCATCTAGTATATATATATATGTAAAATATCACTATTTTTGTCAGAATTATAATTTTCAATCCAGAAATCAAAATATAATTAAGGCACATATCTATGGAAATTTATAGAAATAAGGATTCCAGATCTATAAATATCATATGCCAAAAATTTAAGATCCGGAAGAAATAAACTAACAAAGTTTTGAAATAAATGACTATTCATCTCAATTCAACCACTCTTTATACTATTCATCAACTATTAATAGAAATATAAATTATGCGATGAATTGAAGAGTGAACAGTAAAAAATTGAAAACAAACATAAATTAACTGAAATATTAATTATACATAAAATGAAGTACTTTCACTTATATAATGAAGTACCTTGCTGATATAAGGAAAAACACAGTTATATATTTCACGAGCACTTAGAGTTTCGTGCTGATAACGTGTTATAAAACTTAAAAAAATATGAAACAGATAAAATAACTCAAGACAAAGTATAGAGAATTGTTCTTTAGGAACTGTCAAAAATTTATCATATTAGTTATTTTGAAATAATTAGGGATAAATCTTCTGAACCATCCAAGACTTTATGAATAACATAGAACAAAAAAAAATACAATATGAACTTTAAGGACTTATTATACTTTATTTTTTTCTATTTCTCTCTACTTTTTTTTTTTCTATTTTCTCTCTATTCTTAATTATTCACATAACTATCTCTCAAGCTTCTATATATATACTAATAGGAGTCGTGAGCGAGGCGACAACATAAATCTTGACTTGATGACTGAGCCTACTTAAGACGGTAGTTGTATATATTAAAGGTCATTCATAACCTATACTTATATAATAGTTTAAATACAAAATTAACCTTTTTCACACAATGTATTGTGTCCATGTTATGGAACGATCCAATTGAAAACGCAGACAAAATTTTAGTACGATGGCCGTTTGAGTTAGACCCGGGCACAATTAATTATGCATGCATACACATGACAGCAACACTTGATTTTTTTTTTTTCCATCAAAGTTTCAAACATACCTTTGTTTGACCTACCTAATTTACCAATATTTCAATAAAGATCAGGTTTTTTTTTTGGTTTTTTGGATCTGAGCTATACAAAAGCAAAAGGAATAGAGCAATACAAAAATCAGAAAGAAAGAGCAAAACCTGAACACAAGGCTAACCAATCCATGGAGATGAAAAATCTTGAATCAGCCGCATCTGTAACTTTAAAGGAATAGAGAAGGGCCAGATATAGAATTCAGGTTGGTTTTTTTGTTTTGAGGACAGAGGGACTTCTGCTACCGTACATGTTTGTTTCACAGCCTGACCCATGTTATTTTGGCCCTCTTTCAAGCTCAGCCCATCCCAGCTACTATTTCTCTCCCAACTATCTCAAGGCGAGTTTGGTACAAGTTTTTTTGTTAAATTTTTTTTAAATTTATAAGTAAGTTTTTTACTTTTCTGTTTTTTTTTTTACTTAAAGATAAATAAAAAAAAAACAAAAAGGTTAAAAAGTTAAAAAAATTTAAATTTTTTTTTATAAACTTAAAAAAAGCTAAGTGAAAAAGTTCTATCAGACGCCTTTCAGTCTCTCCCTCTCTCTAAAGTTCTAAACCGGAAAACAGCTTATTTTGATACCATTATTCCCTCTCTCTCTCTCTCTCTCTCTCTCTAAATTGGTGGTGTTTCCATAGTGCCATGTTTTAGGGGGGTGTGTGCCATGAGCAGCCACAAGGTTATTAAGGCAGTGCCAAGAAGATGAGAGGACTTAAAAAGAGTTGCAAATTAAGTACAGCAAAAGGGTGAAGAAAGATGAGCTATTACCTGAGTTGGGCAGAAGCCTTGGCCTCAGCTTGGGGCTTCATGATATTGGTGGGTCTCATGTGTTGTTGCCTCAGCACCAAACCTCGGCCGCAAGGCGATGCCGGTGGCAGCACCGGCGGTTGCTCTTGTGACGGTGGCTATGGCGGTGTTTGATGATCACATCAATCTCTCTTTGTTCCTCAACAACAACAACTACTCTTCTTTTTGCTTTCTTTTTCCTTTACACAATTCCTTTATATCCGTTTGTTTTGTTGGGCTTCTTTGTTGTATATAATGTGAGTTTCGCGATTCTTGCTTAGGATTTTTGCAGATTTCTTGATATTTGTTGATTGAGAAACTTAGTTGTATATATATATATTGTTGAATTCTGTGGATTGTTTTCTGTTAATTTTCAACCATGGCAAGTTTTTTTTTTTTTTTTTTTGTTTCTCCTCAATTTTCTCACAGAGAAGGGAAAAGAAAGAAAAGAATCTATTGGGCATGGTGTGTCGAAGAGTAAAGCCAGCTTTCTTTTGTGTTTGTTGAGTTGTAGCTATTACCTGTATCAGCTTAGCTGTTAAGAAAAAACCTATTATACGCCTAGTAATGATTTGCTGGATTGAACCTATTTCACAGCTAAATTAAGATTATTTTAATATTTACTAAAAAAATATTAATCGATATTCATACATTGCAACCTGCATAATACCCATACCTCAAGACTTTAACCTAAAAGAAAAAGTAGATGTCTCAAGTTCATCTTCTTTTATATTTCTTTGGTGGGAAGTTTGAAATGAGCAAGACTACACCCACTGAAAAGTTTATTGAGATAGTTACACTTTGACAAAAAACGACGTCGTTTTGGTTAGATTGTAAAAAAATCCTGGCTTCTAAATTTTTTTGTTTTTTTTTTCACTTTGGCCAAAACGACATCGTTTTGGTTAAAGTGTAAACATTTCGATATACTTTTTGGTGGGTGTAGACTTTCTCGTTTGAAATTACGTCAACTCATAGCAAAACTTAGATAATTAAAAAACTAAAAAAAAAATTATTATAGAAGCAGTTGATATTCCAAATGCATATTTAGCTGCGCTCTTGGAGCAAAATTTATGTTCTTTCGAAATTGCTCTTAAAAACAGCTATACATGGTCTAGGCTCCAAGCAATTCCAAAAGAAAAAGAGAATACAAATCAAGTTTGTGCTCCCCCGTTTGTAATCGATGGCACTAACGGTTAATTACAACTCAGAAATATTTTTCTTTTGTAAAAGAACAATAGTGCAATTGATTTCCACCTGTACAGTATATATAAACTTATATATATATATATATATATGTAATATTAATGAATTCTTGAAGTGAATAACTATTTAAAGGGGTATTTATAAATTTTTAAGTGGAGCAACTTGAAAAACATTTAAAAAATTAGTTGGGATTTGTGGTATATTATCTCCAGTGTGTGGGTTATTTGCTTTGGGGGTGTGTATTTGCCTTACTCAAAAAAAAAAAAAAAAAAACAAAAATAATATTTCTGAGTTGTGCCTTCATAATGGTCTAGAAAAAAAATAAAATAGACTAAAGGCCCGTTTGGTTTGGTTTATAAGCTGTTTTTTTAATTTGATTTTTTTCTTTAAGCAAAAAAGTCAAGATTTTGAAGATTGTTTGCTTTTATGCATATCTTATTCTGTTAAAAGCAAAAAAGTTAAAAAAATTTAATTTTTTTGCTTATAAGCTAAAAACACAAAATTAAAAAAAGCTAAAAAAAAGTTAAATCAAACGGGCATTTGGATTGAGATAGAACCTCTCCATTTCCTTCTTTGAGAAATTAGTCGGAATTTGTGGTCGGTTATCTTCAGTCTGTATATAATTGTGTTTAATGTGTGTATTTGCATTTCTCAAAAGAAAATACTATTCAAATTTTAGTAGTTTAATATTATGAAAGGGTGATTTAACTAGAAAATTCATACAAATGAAGTGGTTAAATGAGAGCCTTTTGATTTAAAGTATAACAAATTTATCATGATAATTCTTAATTTTAAAAATTTCATCCCCACATCATTTTAATTAAATTTTTTATACAAATTTTATGAAAAGAAAACATTTTTTATTTTGAAATTAGAAATTTTTAGATAAATCTTGGGCCCCAAACATAATTACCACTTTTCGATTTTGCAAAAGTCCCTCCAATCGAATTGCCGACAGACCTCAACACTGTCCCCCACCCATTAAAAGACAAATTGGAAGTTTATGCAATTGTATGAACATACACATGTTTCGAGTTAACCCACAAAACACGTTTTCGACCGTTAATTATATTTTTTTCCTTTTCTTTCAGTGTTTACAGTATGATGTTGACTGGTTAGTCTCTTGACCAGAGTGGACCTCATAGGCCCATTACATAAATCATTTGGACTGGGTTCAATGCCTGGCCCATAATTAGATCCTCAATTGGGCCAATTCAGATATGTTAGTTGGGCCAACTATCACAAATGTTCACTTCTGTACTTAGGGTGATATCACATCCACCTTATGATTGTATATAAACAAGATTGTGTTAGATGCTCACCCATGAATTAAACACAAGGTAGGGCATGGTGCTTCATAATTGAACTATAAGAAAATTATATTCTTACAGAATTTTTGTTCATAAAACTCTACCAGAATACTGTGAAAGTGAAAATTTTAAAATTATGAGCCAAGAGAGTGGGTGCTTTTATTTGAAATAAAATGACTACAAATAGCCGCATCATTCTGTATAAAGATTATGTTCAAAAACTTTGTTTAGTTAAATTATACTTTATACCTTTATACTTTATATGAAATTTCACTTTAGGGCTTGCATTCTTATACCACATGGCAAATTTTTTTGTTTGCTTTAGAGGTGAAAGTTAACAGGAGGTTGACATTGTAATTTTTTATAAAAACATTTGTTTAATTGTTAAAATTAAAATACAAATCTTAAGTAGAATTTCGTATAAAATACAAGAATGCAAAGTGTAATTATTTGTGTAACCATTACTCTAAATTTTGAAGGGTTTGAACAAGATTCCAGGCAGATAAAGACCTGTATTAGAGGCCCGTGCCCACTTACCAGAGTCATCCCACTGCATATTCATCATCATTTGAACTTCATATTTACTGTTTCAAGCACAGCAACTTACCTTTCTTCTCTGTCATGCTTATAATGATCATATTAGTTTGTGAAATCATCATTGGGAATGAAAAGAAAGCAAAAGCTGTTAATCCTTTAGTTTGCAGAGATGTTGATGGTGTTACATGTGTTTTAGCCTTCTTGTTAAAGATTTATTTCACTTGAGGCTTGTAAATAAAGAGAGTTATTATTTTTCTCACCATGTCAAGAAATGATGTTTTCAGTGCAGTTTTCATAGAGCCTGTGAAAGAGCTGGGGTAAAACGGGTACAGATAAATACAACTTAAATTTGATTCTTGCTCATATTCAATTTTGGAGTAAAGTCATACAAAACAGAATTTTTTAATAGAATTTCACAGAGAATGGTGTGTCTCTGAGTGTGGTCCTTTCATTTCAATAAAAAAACACCCACCATCTTAGCTCATAATTAAAAGAATATCAAATTTTTTTTTTTTTTTTGTATAAAAATTCTGTAATAAAAGAATTTTTCTTTCAATTTGTTTTCCTTCTTTTTTTACTCCAAAGATTGGGAAAGAAGTGAAAGAAAAATACCAAATTCATAGCCATTATAGTAGAGCATGTTATGTAAACAGTGAGGCTAAAAAGGAAGTAAACAAGAAATGATGCAATACAGCATCAGAGCAGAAAGCAAGCTCACATTTATTTGTTGATTTGAAATGGTCTAGCACACTGTAAATAGAGTAAATTTAAAAAAATGGTCCAAAATCATTTGGCCTACCAAGACATCTCCAATAAGAATAAGAAATGTGACTAGGAAACCTCAGACGTCTCTCCAATTTTTCTATCTTCAGATGCAGAAAAAAAAAAATGATACTGGAACTTACAAGCTTATGGAACCTATCCGGTAGTATCAGTTGTAAATGATGCTGTAAATACCGTCCTGACAATGATCGTCTGTCTTCTCAAATCTCGCCATCCCAGAGTTCCTCAAGTGTCCTGTACTGCCCCAAAGTCTCATGGACAAATTCGGTACCTCGGAGAAGTCTTGCCTGCACAGTCAGAAACAATAGCATTTATCACTAATTATAGGAATGTCTTGGGCAAACAAAACAATAGTAACCTGAAGCCTTCAAGTACACTTCAACACCCGCCCCCGTGCTCTAACAAACAAACCCAAAAAAAAAAAAAAACTAAAAAACACCAGCATGCACATTTGCTAAAATAGAGACAGAGAAAGCATTGCACCATGACACGGGGACTAAGAATCTCTATCAAACCCAGCATAAGTATTACATGATTTGATGCCATATCCCCTTATAACGTATCTATGCTCAGATGTCAGTTTTTTTGTATTTTCAGTCAATTAACAACTTAGTATAAGAACTGACCATCAGTACAACAAGAAGAAGAACAATAGAGTTAAGAATTATAAACACATGATTGGGGCAGCAATATAGGAACTTGCCTGCTGAATTTCAGAGAACTCGGCAAACAAATCATCAGGAATAGACCAATCAAAGACATCAAGGTTTTCTTTGATCCTTGCTTCATTTGTACTCTTAGGAAGTACACCATGACCCATCTGCAGACCCCAGCGAAGAGCAACTTGAGCAGGAGTCTTGCCCAGTTTCTCTGCAACTGCATTCAAAACTGGATGCTTAAGGACATCACCCTTGAGCCATGTTGTACCAGGAGAACCCAGTGGTGAATATCCCTAAAAGAATGAAAAAGTCAAAGACAAAAGTAACAAAAATAAGATCAATGGTTAAATAGGATTGTAGCTAACTTGAATTACAAAATGAATAAAGATTTAAACAATCAAGATGGGTGAATCCTCAGCGGGTACAAATATAAAAACCATTGTAAGATTGTCAACTCACAGATAGATGAACTCCCTTAGCTCTACAGAATTCTCGTAGCTTGGACTGCTGCCAGCAAGGATGACACTCAACCTGGTTGACAGCAGGGGGAACACGTGCTACCTCCAATAAATCTCCTAGTTTTTTTGTAGAAAAATTGCTAACACCAAGAGCTCGAGCTTTGCCAGAATCATATAGAGCTTCCATCGCCCTCCATGTGCTAGGTATGTCTGTTGGAATGAGATTTTCAGGCTTACAGTCAATTGACCCTTTCTTCATCCTGCCTGGCCAGTGGATCTTCAATAATTAAGTACTTCAGTTAGAAAAATACAAAACATCAATGATGAAACGTTATGAAGGAGTCAATAACTACTTAAAATATCTAAATCTGATGGAGTCATTTTAGGCGAAGGTGACATCCATAAACTCCAGAGCTTGATGATCAAACCATGGGTACTATCACACTTCAAGGTTCAATAAGCATTAAAATTTTCCTTCAAGGGATGCCTATTGCTCAAATTCAAACATAAACTCTTCGGTTCTTCCCAACAAGTCTTGGGCCTCTAGATTCACTTTTAAGGTCCAAGAAACTATGGGAGTTTCTACTATTTCCATTTAGGGATAAGAAGTGACCGTTACCAAAGAAATGTCTATTAGACGGGCGATACCCTCCTTTCTGACAAGACTGGAAACTATACTTTTGAAAGAAAAAAAAAAGGAAAGAAAAGACAAGAAAACCTCTTCTAGTTAAACTTTTAACCAGCATGACTGCAAACTTAACTTTCTATGAGGCAATACGTACAAGGTATAAATCAACATAGTCAAGCTGCAAATCTTGCAAAGTTCTGTTTAGTGCCTCTGGTACCTCTTCTGGATCCTGATCAGTATTCCTGCATATCATTGCAGTTTTGAATAGCTGAAATTGAAATGACCATTGTGTTTCAGAAAGGATGAGATCTGAGAGACACGATAAACAAGGAACAGAGTAGCACAACCCTATCATCTTAGCATAAGCAAATACTGAAATACATATATATGGCCATTTCCTTAATATGTTAATACTAGATTCAATCAAAATAAAGATTGATTCAAAACCTGAGTTTGGAGGTAATAAACAAATCCTTGCGCTTCATGACACCATCTTCAAACAACTTCTTCAAAACCAAACCAATCTACAGGGCATAAAAACAAGATCAGTGCCTTCACAGACTTGCAACAAAATAATTTTCTTATTCTGAACCAATTAAGTATCTTTGACCAGGAGGCAAGAAGGCTATTAAAATCAAATTACCAATTACCATTACTGCAGTTGCAAATAAAGCTTCTAAATCATCACTAGAACCAGAATTGAGACCCCATCCCAATACATGAATCATAATGGCTAGAGGTATTCACAAAGACGTTCTTTCTTGTTTATGGTTACTCTCGCAATTCTTGCCTCAAACCTGAAGTCCTGGCCCCACTTTCACTTGTCCACCGATGTATAGTGTTATCTTTCAAGAGATGTGAAAGCAAATGGGCTTCTATAACTATGATGGCAGCATGTAAGTTTGGTGTTCAAATTTCTTTTCAGAGTACTATAATCTATAAAGTTTCTATTACATGATCGATACTAATCTACACAAACAATGCGAGCTTTGGGCCACCTAACACAGTTGATTGGAGCACCAAGACAAGAAGCAGTTTTTATTTTTTGGATCACTCTTTTAAAGTTAAATTTTGATGGTGCAGAATTATGGTCATTATGGATTTCTGAAAGTATAACACTTGGTAGAAAGCACCCAAATCACAATTTGGAGCACTTCATGATTTTCAATGGTGGATAACAAAAGATCAAAGTGCAAAGGATATAATCCAAAAGATACTCTTTCATTAACAATCTCATTTCATCTGTAATGCAAATAATTTTTCTCCAACTGATAAATTTTCAGTACCTTTTTGTTAGCTACTATGAGTTTTTCCTCTTCTCTAGTTAAAGCTCCCAAAGATAGTGTTCAATTTTCAGTTTCCAGTTTTATGTCAGAAAAATAAAATTTGAAGTTATTTGAACCCCAAAATGTGAATAAATAAATTTAACATACCCACGACCAACTTGTGGAGCCCTTCAAAACAATTTCTACGTTTTGTTATTTAGGCTCCCCCAACAACTCCACAGGCTTGTTTGTGCGGGGAAAATTAAAAATGTTTTGAAGGGCTCCACAATTCCAAAGGGCCCGAAACTACCCTTTGTAGGCAGTCACAGGTCAATCAATATTGTCAACATCGACACACAACCAAATTCAACAAAACCGCAGAAAAGAACACTCATCCAGTATGAGCTACATGACATATCACAAAAATACCAGCTCAATAACCACCAAAGCTCATGCACACAACCAGCAGAAAATAGAAAAAATACATATACATATATATTTGCCAAGCTAACAACCCTTATAACCTGCACTGGCAATAAAATAACCGAACATATAATTGCCAAGCTAACAAACAGTGGCTCCATTATTACACATTTTGTTCCAAATCTATTGAACCCTAGTTCTTCACAGCCCATGATTCATCATTGCCCACATGGACTCTCCTTTTGAAACCTAAGGGCAACACATTATCATCATTTTCAGGAAAACCTATCTGCATGAAGATTGGAACCATCATAAACCATTCATATTGACTTTTTTGCATGCTGAAACTCCTCAGATAAAATTTACCATCATCGAAAATTGACCATGCATGGGAATGAATAAAGCAAGACCATCGGATTTTGGACAAATGTTTCCAATATTATAACAAAAGATATTCCCCAAGGTTGACGGATCTTAATAAAAAAGCTAAGACATTAATCAAATAGCTTATGGCTTAGATATAACGACCATAGAATTAATTAAACTCGGCATACCTCCTTCTCATTGGCATAAGCTTGAGCACAGTCGATATGGCGGTATCCTACCTGTATTGAAAAGGAAATATCTTTCGTTTAGTGCTAAACATAATATAAATACTGATTCAAGTCAAATTAATTAGTAAGACAGGACTAATCTCATTGTTTTCCAAAATAGTATGAGATGCATCATGCATGAGACCGAAATTCATAGATTTCGAGTTAGTTAATGCAAAATGGAGCAATTCAAAAAACTTAAGGCAATTCACACAACCAACCAGGCTTATATTATATGCTGTTGCATGCACTTTAGAAAATTAGTTCTCGATACCCAAATTTTGCCGATTTGCATTAGTCCCAACAATTTTTCTAGAAAATTTTAACATCCTCTTGTTCTCGTATCTGTAATTTCCAAATCTGTTAAGTTCCGTTTGGAACCCAGATTTTTTATGGGAAAAGAAAAATGTGAAGGGAGAGAGAACAAAATTCCTTCACATTTTCCTTTTCCTTCACATTTCCAATCGAAAATACCGGTTACAAACAAACCACAAATCTTTTCCAGAAAATTAAGTCCATAAGTTTCACAAATAAATTATAGCACCTAAATCGCCATGCAGCCGAGAGAAATCAACAATTGAATAAGAAAAGAAGAATGAATCCTAAAATAAGAAACCACCGATGAGGAGAAAATAAAAGCTGTCCCAAACCCAGAAAAGCGATCATAATTTGAAAACAAGCAAGCAAAAACTTCTAAGGGCAAATAAATAGATAGTGTGTAGCACACTCGAGCAGATATGTGGATAAATATATATAAATAGAGAGAGGACCTTGATGGCGGTGGCGACAGCTTCACCGACCACACCAGGATCGGACTGCCAGGTGCCCAACCCAACGGAAGGAATCTTAGCTCCCGTGTTCAATTCGAAGAATTGAATGTCTTTCGCCATTTAAGTGCTGTTGCAGGAAGGAATGTTAGAGAGAGAGAGAGAGAGAGAGAGAGAGAGAGAGAGAGAGAGACGGTGTGAGTGAGGCTACTGCTGGGCTGCTTATATTAGCGGGAGAATCTGCCGTTCTTCCTTTGTGGTCACATGAACCCGATCCTATAGCTATTATGCTGAGCCGTAAATCTCATCCGTCCATCTGAAATCCTTTCCATTTTGAAGGCATTATTTTTCTTTTTTCTTTTTTCTTTTTTCTTAGTTTCTTTGGGGCTGTCCTAAAGGACACCATTATTCTATTTAAAATATGTTTTTTTTTCCCTTGTGATTACCCATTATATATGCTTTTATGATGATTCAAACTCAAAACATTCGAGTTTATAATTAATATTATTGTAATTTCATTCTCATTTCATATTGTACATTACACCCTTGTTTTGCTTTGCTTTGCTTTTTTCTTATATAATCGTAAAATTCATTCGCCTTTAACTTATTTGAAAAGCAATCATTTTTTTTTTTATCTTGGCAAGAAAAGTTCAATGGATTAAAATACAAAACAGGGTTGACCAAAACAAAAGAAAAATACCAAAAGGGGTGGTGTTATTCTATAGAATAGTAGAAATGGTAATGTATTTTTCAAACTATTTAAAAGGAGATACCAAAAGGTGGATCAATACAAAAAGAAGACACAAAAGGGTCTATAAATCTTGAAGAATATATAATAATAGGTAACGTACTCTTTACTATATTAAAAGGAGATTCGATTTAGTCGGCAACGACAAGAAGTGGCTTGAATGGTTTGTATAGCTTATGAAAGTGTTGTGACAAAATGCTCCAAATAGCATTAAGTTCATAATATTTCCTTTTCTTAAATTTATGAAATTTTGGTGAAAGCCTAATGGCAGTGCTGTCCTTAAAATTTAAATATTTCAGTATACAGCGTAGACCCAAGAAATTTATTGAGGCTAAGGTAAAAATTCTTAAAATTTTAAAGAGTGAAGGTAAAACTTTTGGGATTTTAGTAGCCAATGCATTACTTTTTTTTTTATCAGAATTACTAAAAATTAAAGGATCTAAAAATAATTTCACAAACTCAGGGTGTTCAATCCATTTTTTTATCATAAATATTCAAAATATACAGGATCTAAATGCAATTTTAAAAACTCAGGGACGGGCCCGTTGGTCTATACATTTGTCTCGATGCCTAACTATGTGAAATCCATCTAATATATTGAACATTGCAAACACATTTTAAAATCAAAAGAAAAATTGCAGTCCCTAAATATATGACTTTGTCTAAGTGTTTGTAATTTTGTACCTTCAAAGCTAGGACTGAATAACGTCGAAGATACTAACATCCAACGATCCTCCTTTGTTCCCTTCACTTGTATAACTTCAAACCCCACGTCTATACTTCAAATCTTTGCTTCATTGCTTCAGACGACTAGTGAATTTCAACGCTAACAAAGAAGAGGGGCAATCATTGATAGAACTTGATTAGGGTTTGGGGTGGAGGCAAACTTTAACCATGTCAATTGAGAGAGGAGGAAAGTAGGGCAACATAAGAGGATCTCATACTATATCAACGAAGGGATCATTTTCAGCGAGGGTATAATAGTATCTTCTCATTTTCCATTAACATCGTTTGGCTCACAGCTTTGACAAAGGATGTCAGTGTAATTATTAAATGTTTAAAGATAGCGTGTGTAATTACTTAAATATAAAAGAGAGGTCAATGTAATTTATCCATATATGAAGGGTTAAAGGTTATAACAGAATTAGTATCCTAAAAACAAGAGTGCTATTGAATTCTTTTCCAAGCACAAGATTGGCCCTATGAGTTATAACAACTCTCTTTTTGTAAATGACTTTTTGTTTTTGCCAGAATAAATTGTGGAAGAATATTATAAAGTGAAGATTGCTTAGGATCTTTCACTCCATTTTTTTTTCCATTCGGGTCAATTTCACATAATTTGGTATAATGGCCGTAGATGGGAGCCGAAGTATTCTGTTGAGAGTGTGAACAAACAATTTTAATTTCTTTTTGGGAGTATTAAGGACTAGACTGTGGTACGTAAAAATAAGGAAAAATATAGGTCGTTTTGTGAAAACGGAATTGTTCCAGTCCAATTTTAAGTGTGCTTTCTCGAATTCCCACAACTCTTAAATATTAACATTTTTCTTTCAAAATAGCCTGTCGTTTATTTTTTTAGTAATTACATCTTATCCCTTCGTGATTTCAACAAAATCACATAGTCTTTTTATGATTTAAAAATGAACATTTAATCACATGTAGTTTAAATTTAATTGCAACATGAATAGAAACCGTTAGAATAACTGTGCGTGGGCAAGAAGAACATTTTTATAATTTTGTTAGGCAAAAATTGATTATTAAAGAGAAAATTTTGTTCTTTTATAACAAAATAAAGGGTGAAATTTTACACTAACATATTTATCATTTCATCTAATCCATCCTGTCAAGAGATTAAGTGTTCACTTTTGAACTACACTAAAACAACATGAATAAAGTGTAATTATTCCTCTTTTTTTTTCAATACCACTACCTAAGGATTAATTTCCCTTTCTTTTGCTTCGATAGTATTAACAGACAAATTTTGGAAGTAGAAGAAATAAAGAATGCCATGTTCTGGCAAAAATTATATCCGGATGAAATGTTTGAAGAAGGATTTCAGTGAATCGTAGCAGGAAAATGCATATCATACTGCGAGACCTGATTGAGAAGTCTCAGCCAATCTGGTCCTAACTCACCCTCTAGGACCAGACATTGGCCCAAACTTACCTGGTTGAGCACCTGATTTCAGCCTAAAGCATCACTCCATTGTATGTTGGTGTTGGCATAAATCAAAATCAGAATAGGTTAATTAGAGCAAAAATGGAAAGGTTAATTACTGAACTGTGAGTTAGTTCATAAGAGATAGGACCAAAGACCATACAGGTTGAAGAAACATTTATAACTTGTATGGAACTTGGGGGAACGGCAGGGAAGAGAAAATGAAAGAAAAGTATTTTTCCTTCTCTGTTTGATTTTATAAAGAAAATGAAATAAAAGTAGAATAAAAGAAGAGAGAGAGAGAGAGAGATTTTAAATTTTCCCTCCCTTTTCTCTTCCCTCTCTCTCTTTGGTAGAATCAAAAAAAGAAAGGAAAAATTCTCTTCTCTTCCCTCCCCTCCCCCAAGTTCCAAACAAGCTGTTAGCAAACTTCAAATAGTACCATTTGGAAGGAACATGTAACAGAGTTCCTCTGGTATTATTTATGTAAAGCACCAAGATTCATACTTCGGTGGTAGCGTATCCTACAACTAATCTTTGCCCACAACATAGAACAATATACCCAACATCCAATCGTTTTTTAGACTTATATTTCTGCACTAACACCATGCAGTTATTGTTTAATCTCAAACTCATATGGCCCAACAATTTCTCTTGATTTGCTTTAGTGGCAGAATCAAATCCATCATATTGTTGCTGTCCAGCATAGAAACATAAACGACTGATCGACAAAAATGCATAAGGAGAGGGGGTGAAAAAGACCCGATTTCAGAAAATTTTACTAACAAAAACATCCCAAAGTGCATGCTCTCAGATCTCACCATCCCAGAGCTCTTCAATGGTTTTGTAGGCGCTAAGACTCTCGTGCACAAATGCTTTACCTGGTACTAGCCTCACCTGCATAATTAAAACCCACAAATTAAATCACTAAAGCTGAAACTTAAGCCCCGTCTATTCTCTTTAAACCAATTCATCCATTTGTATTTTTCAGTAATTGGAATCGTCATATCTGAGTCCATGACCATACAACCTAGGTATACTCACTGATCCACCACCTATCTGTTATGTAGAGTATATTTGGATCTAAGCCATCCAAAAAGAGATAGTGAAATAAGCATATATTTGAACCCACAAATTGCAAGACCAATTGAATCGATGCCAATTTGCGGTAGTTTGTCTCGAACTAAAGAAATTTCAATTATGTATATAGCAACTAGTACACAGACATCAAGACTTGGATAACCATATGGATGAATGCATAACTACATATATATGTATACATATATATATAGAGAGAGAGAGAGAAAGAAACAATGGAAAAGGCCTACTTGCCTGCTCAATTTCAGATAACTTAGCAGACAAGTCTTCAGGTATGGACCAATCAAAAACATCAAAGTTTTCCTTGAGCCGTGTCTCATTTGTGCTCTTAGGAAGCACACTGTGACCCATTTGCAATCCCCAACGAAGAGCAACTTGTGCAGGAGACTTGCCCAATTTCTCTGCAACCATCCTGAGAACTGGATTCTTGAGTACGTCGCTCTTGCCCAATGGTGAATACCCCTGCATAAGGAAAACTCATCAACAGAAGTCTCCAAAAAGTAAACAGATGACAAATTTATGCCACATGGAATGATACCCATCAAAAATTTAGAAAAAAAAATTGGTATTTAAGTATACTTAGTTGGGAGTTGGAACAGTATCTAGAACAAGCATACAGTGTTCTCTTCATATTTATTCAAAACCAACAATAAACTAAGATCCTCTAGATGTGCAAACTTACAGATAGGTGAACTCCCTTAGGTTTACAGAATGTATGAAGCCGTGGCTGTTGCCATGCAGGGTGGCATTCCACTTGGTTGACAGCAGGAAGAATGCGTGCAACCTCTAACAAATCCCCCAGTTTCTTACAAGAGAAATTGCTCACGCCTATAGCACGAGCCTTTCTGGAATCATAGAGAGCCTCCATTGCTCGCCATGTATTGGGTATATCAGGTTGGATTAGGTTCTCAGGCTTAGAGCCAGTTGACCCCTTCTTCATGCTGACGGGCCAGTGCATCTTCAAAATTTAAGCAACACCATTTAGTAACCAGGAATACCATATTCACTTAAGTTACCAATACCTGAAAAAAAGAAAAGAAAGAAAAAAAAAGAAGAAAGATTTTATTTTGTTACATCTCACAAAATGGCTTCATCCTAGTTTGGTCCAAATAAATTCACAAATAAAATACAGCTCAAATATTGAATAATAACAGTATTTGATAGTGATCTCATGGATGAGATCACTATCCATAAATTAACAGTAATATCAGGTTAAATGTTGGTATACATACAAGATACAGATCCAGATATTCAAGCTGTAAATCTCGCAAAGTTCTATCAAATGCCTCATGAACATCTTCTGGTGCATGATCAGTACACCTGCAAATCATTGCATTTTAGATTGAGTAGCATGAACCTGGTAAATGATCATGCGAATTTCCAAAAAATTTTTGTTCCCCCCCTCCTTTTACATCCCTCCCCGCACCCCTTTTCTCCCTAGGAGCAGGACAAGGGGCCAAGGGCACTTGGCTCTTAGACATTAAGGTTGAGAGACCAACAGGATATCACCTCACCTATAAGGCCAGTGGTTCAATAGATAACTTCAATATGATAAAATCTAAGTACATAATTAAGCTAAAGAAAAGTTGGGAATAAACCATAGTTTAGAAGTGATCCATAAATCCTTGCGCTGCACCACACCATCTTCAAACAGCTGCTTCAGAGCTGAACCAATCTATATAAAAGTAAAATTGTAGATCAACCATGAAGGCTCCACAAAATTTTCATGGATGTCACTCTGAATTCAGGAATTCATGAATTAAGAGTGGAAGCTTGGACTCTCAGGCAAATTAGAATAGCAAGTCAATAACACCCTGTAAGATGTGCTTTATCTACAATAGAACCTAAGGTATTTCATCACCTTCGCCCTATGTTCCATTACAATTTCTGACACTGATAAACTTCAAAACATATGGTCAAATAAAACATAAATATGAGGATGTCTGGAACGTAGCTAGAGCATAGAGTGCAAAATAAAACAAATACTCATCATAAGTAACCCAGACAAACATAATGGAAGAGAAAACGGGCATGTGAATTCCATCAAACTCAATTAAAATAAAGCATAGTGTCATTTGCAAAATGCATCCTTCACCTATTCAATAATAACTCAACTTTGATTTTGTCATATACTTCTAAACATGAGCACCTCAAGGCTTTCATTGGTTCATTCCCATGCAGGGCATACTTTTTTGCTGAGGTGGTGGTTTTTGTTCTTCCTCACATTATTATAGTAAAGAGGAAAGCTCTAAACCACTACTTTACTTTTTGGCGGCCAAAAATGGCAGCTATTCAAGCACTGTATATACCTGTGTGTGTGTATACAGTATGTATACAACTACTTTACAGGGCAAGTAGTGTAATACAAAGACATGAAATACCAACAAATTAAGTTAAAAATACCTCCTTCTCATTGCCATAAATTTGAGCACAATCAATGTGTCGATATCCAACCTGGATTATAGAGAATACAGTAAGCCAAACTGCAAAATAACCCAACATTATCTAGAGGAGAGGGAGAGGGGTACATAACGAGCAAATATCAAGATTGCAGCGCTGAAAATAACGTTAATTGATTATAGGCAAGTATCACAATGATTTACGAGCTAAGCCAATTTGAATATTATTTGGAATGCTTGATTATGACCCAATTTGAATTAACTAATTCAAGTTTTATTGATTTGTTAATGAGTTAATTCAAACATCACATTATTTGATTTGTTAATGAGAAGCAAACAGGCTCCAAGCGTATTAGGTCCATCGATGCATCATGCATGTGTTTGTTTGTAGGCCAGGAGAGAGAGAGAGAGAGAGAGAGAGAGAGAGAGCTATACCTTAATGGCGGTGGCAATAGCGTTGCCGACGATTCCAGCATCAGACCGCCAGGTGCCCAACCCAAAGGAAGGAATCTTCGCTCCGGTGTTCAATTCGAAGAATCGAAGTTCGCTCGCCATTCTTCAGACGCTTTGCGATCCGAGACTGCAACATTCATGCCCAATACTGTATATAATTTTCTTTTTATATAAAAAAAAGAATTTTATTTTATTTTTCAATAGGAAAAAGTTTTATTAATTATTAATTTTCTAATTTAGTGGCCGCTGAGTTCTAGTTGGATTTGAACTAACCAATTAGCAAACAAATCTCAAAAGTGGCACAATTTGCTCAATTGGGATTTATCCAGAGTTCTGGCCTTTTAGAAATCAGACATGGGATTGCTATTATTAGGCTAAGTTGCTAGTTGTATTTTATTGATAAACAAAAATAAAAAGAAAGGAAAAAAAGTCCTTTTTTCTCACTTTTTGTTTGGTTGGTGTCTTCCAACTTCTCATACAAGCAATAGACCTCAATGATAACCGTTTTTCCTCTAGAGTTTGCAATCCCATGTGCTTTGTTAGGTTTATCTCTGAACAATTTCTTATTAAGCATGATTAACCAAATATAGCATGGTGCAAAGAAAGAAAAGTAATGATATATTAACAATATTTTCATAAAGAATGATGTGACAGTTTATTTTCATTTCATTTCGCAACATAGGAACGTGAGATTGAACTAGTAAATCTGTTTACCCTTCGACTGATTTTGTGAAAGGAGGTTAAAATAAGCAATTTGAACATGAACTTTATTCAGTATACGTAAAATTTATGCAGTAGAATAAGTGATATGGTGATTTGAAAATGAGAGTCAAATTACAAAATTAGCTTCTTTCGAATTTGTATTTTAAAGATTTAATGTCTTGAAATTTTTTTTGTCTCTTCGGCCATCCCACAAAGGAAATGGCACTAGGAATGACAATTTGAATAAAAAAAAATGCAAATCCGCTTTAGACCTCACCAATAAAAAGTTTGGTTCAAGAGAGTGTAGACACGCGAAATTTAGCCAATCAGAAGTCGCCAAGTGTCTTATAAAGTCATAAATTTTGACTAATCAAACATTGCCATGTGTCAAAATCTGTAAGACGGGGCGAATAAAATACCGCCACGTGTCAAAATGTTGCAGCCTTTAAATGACAAGTTTTAAGCCAATCAAAGTGTGCCACTTGTTCAGATGGGACCTACAAGAAAGAAGACAAATATTTTCTCCAATTAAAGTTGGACACGTGTCTATAAATGTTCTCATTGATTATTATCTTTTAAAAATTAAATAGAGATAATTATCATGAGAAAGTTCAAGCTTATCAAAATTCTCCACCCTCAACTATAAATAGAGGGTGACACTTCAAAGAGGAGGACACACAGAGAAGACAAGATTTCTGCCTACACAAGCAAGTGAGAGCTTTGCAAATCAAGCATCAAAGTCCTAAAGAACTTTCTCCTTCAATCATCTTCTTCGCAGAAATTGGAGAAGAACACGGCGTGCGATTCGGGATCAAGTTTCAAGCCCTCGAGTCAACGTTCTAGAAGAGAAGAATCAGAGGATTAATTTCTTTGATTAGAAATTGTTTTAGAGATTGTAATCCACTCATTCAAAAATAATAAAATCAATTTGCTACTACGATTTTCTGTCTTATTATCTTGGACAAGAATTTTGTGTGTACAAATTTCTGGCACGCCCGGTGGGACCTTCTCTGCCTCTTATCTCTCCTCTTTAACAAGCAAATCTAAACAACTTCCCAATGGCTCCTAAAAAGGATAATTCTAAGGCTACTCAAAGCAAGGCTGGAGGCTCTAAATCTTCAGCAACTTTTCACACTAGCTCGGGCACTCGAAGTTCTGGTCCAATAACTCGAAGCAAGGCAAAAGCTGTTACTGAGACGCTAAGTCGAACCTCGCTTCTTCCTAAACCAATTCCTATTTTTGGTTCAAATTTACCAAAGACATCAACAATTTCCTCAGACTTTTTGGAAGGCAAGGGAGAAACTGTTGTGCTGGGGGCAAAGGACACTGCTGCAATGCTGGAAGAGACTTTCTTATAGCCTTCTATGTCTACAAACTCTGCTTCAAAGCCTCAACACGATGGTAAAAAGATTGAGGATGGAACTAGCTCCAACTCCAGTTCGTCTTCTGGTACTCCCCGGTCAAAGCTCAACCTACCGGATGTTTCTATTGGTTCTTTCAGCTCTGTTGCCATG